>CAWVNZ010000872.1:0-184915 GCA_963930735.1 Dioctria linearis | reverse complement strand
GGCAATCCCTGGCGCAATTAAAATTTGCGACAGTAGAAAATTATTTTTTGAATAATTTACTGTAGAAAAGGCAATGCCTGGCGCAATTAAAATTTGCGACAGTAGAAAATTATTTTTTGAAAAATTTACTGTAGAAAAGGCAATCCCTGGCGCAATTAAAATTTGCGACAGTAGAAAATTATTTTTTGTATAATTTACTATAGAAAAGGCAATCCCTGGCGTAATTAAAATTCGCGACAGTATAAAATTATTTTTTGAATAATTTACTATAGAAAAGGCAATCCCTGGCGCAATTAAAATTTGCGAGAGTAAAAAATTATTTTTTGAATAATTTACTATAGAAAAGGCAATCCCTGGTGTAATTAAAATTTGCGACAGTATAAAATTATTTTTTGAATAATTTACTATAGAAAAGGCAATCCCTGGCGTAATTAAAATTTGCGACAGTATAAAATTATTTTTTGAATAATTTACTATAGAAAAGGCAATCCCTGGCGCACTTAAAATTTGCGACAGTAAAAAATTATTTTTTGAATAATTTACTATAGAAAAGGCAATCCCTGGCGTAGTTAAAATTTGCGACAGTTGAAAATTATTTTTTGAATAATTTACTATAGAAAAGGCAATCCCTGGCGCAATTAAAATTTGCGACAGTATAAAATTAATTTTTGAAAAATTTACTGTAGAAAAGGCAATCCCTGGCGCAATTAAAATTTGCGACAGTAGAAAATTATTTTTTGAAAAATTTACTATAGAAAAGGCAATCCCTGGCGCACTTAATATTTGCGACAGTAAAAAATTATTTTTTGAATAATTTACTATAGAAAAGGCAATCCCTGGCGTATTTAAAATTTGCGACAGTAAAAAATTATTTTTTGAATAATTTACTATAGAAAAGGCAATCCCTGGCGTATTTAAAATTTGCGACAGTAAAAAATTAATATTTTGAAAAATTTACTGTAGAAAAGGCAATCCCTGGCGCAATTAAAATTTGCGACAGTAACAAATTATGTGTTGAATAATTTACTATAGAAAAGGCAATCCCTGGCGTAATTAAAATTTGCGACAGTAAAAAATTATTTTGTGAGAATTTTACTATAGAAAAGGCAATCCCTGGCGTAATTAAAATTTGCGACAGTATAAAATTATTTTTTGAATAATTTACTATAGAAAAGGCAATCCCTGGCGCACTTATAATTTGCGACAGTTAAAAATTATTTTTTGAATAATTTACTATAGAAAAGGCAATCCCTGGCGTAATTAAAATTTGCGACAGTATAAAATTATTTTTTGAATAACTTACTGTAGAAAAGGCAATCCCTGGCGCAATTAAAATTTGCGACAGTTGAAAATTATTTTTTGAATAATTTACTATAGAAAAGGCAATCCCTGGCGTAATTAAAATTTGCGACAGTAGAAAATTATTTTTTGAATAATTTACTATAGAAAAGGCAATCCCTGGCGCAATTAAAATTTGCGACAGTAAAAAATTATTTTTTGCAAAATTTACTGTAGAAAAGGCAATCCCTGGCGCACTTAAAATTTGCGACAGTAAAAAATTATTTTGTGAGAAATTTACTATAGAAAAGGCAATCCCTGGCGCACTTAAAATTTGCGACAGTAGAAAATTATTTTTTGAAAAATTTACTATAGAAAAGGCACCTGGCGTAATTAAAATTTGCGACAGTATAAAATTATTTTTTGAATAATTTACTATAGAAAAGGCAATCCCTATCGCAATTAAAATTTGCGACAGTAGAAAATTATTTTTTGAATAATTTACTATAGAAAAGGCAATCCCTGGCGTAATTAGAATTTGCGACAGTAAAAAATTATTTTTTGCAAAATTTACTATAGAAAAGGCAATCCCTGGCGTAATTAAAATTTTCGACAGTAAAAAATTAATATTTTGAAAAATTTACTGTAGAAAAGGCAATCCCTTGCGCAGTTAAAATTTGCGACAGTAGAAAATTATTTTTTGAATAATTTACTGTAGAAAAGGCAATCCCTGGCGCAATTAAAATTTGCGACAGTAGAAAATTATTTTTTGAATAATTTACTGTAGAAAAGGCAATCCCTGGCGTAATTAAAATTTGCGACAGTAGAAAATTATTTTTTGAAAAATTTCCTGTAGAAAAGGCAATCCCTGGCGCAATTAAAATTTGCGACAGTAAAAAATTATTTTTTGAAAAATTTACTGTAGAAAAGGCAATCCCTGGCGTAATTAAAATTTGCGACAGTAAAAAATTAATATTTTGAAAAATTTACTGTAGAAAAGGCAATCCCTGGCGCAATTAAAATTTGCGACAGTAGAAAATTATTTTTTGAATAATTTACTGTAGAAAAGGCAATCCCTGGCGTAATTAAAATTTGCGAGAGTATAAAATTATTTTTTGAATTTACTATAGAAAAGGCAATCCCTGTCGCAATTAAAATTTGCGCCAGTAGAAAATTATTTTTTGAATAATTTACTATAGAGAAGGCAATCCCTGGCGTAATTAAAATTTGCGAGAGTAAAAAATTATTTTTTGAATAATTTACTATA
Source organism: Dioctria linearis (assembly GCA_963930735.1). Classification (NCBI taxonomy): domain Eukaryota; kingdom Metazoa; phylum Arthropoda; class Insecta; order Diptera; family Asilidae; genus Dioctria; species Dioctria linearis. The sequence goes on along the minus strand of CAWVNZ010000872.1, from coordinate 182,370 downwards.
GAAAAGGCAATCCCTGGCGCAATTAAAATTTGCGACAGTAAAAAATTATTTTTTGAATAATTTACTATAGAAAAGGCAATCCCTGTCGTAATAAAAATTTGCGACAGTATAAAATTATTTTTTGCAAAATTTACTATAGAAAAGGCAATCCCTGGCGTATTTAAAATTTGCGACAGTATAAAATTAGTTTTTGAAAAATTTACTGAAGAAAAGGCAATCCCTGGCGCAATTAAAATTTGCGACAGTAGAAAATGATTTTTTGAAAAATTTACTGTAGAAAAGGCAATCCCTAGCGCAATTAAAATTTGCGACAGTAGAAAATTATTTTTTGAATAATTTACTATAGAAAAGGTAATCCCTGGCGCAATTAAAATTTGCGACAGTAAAAAATTATTTTTTGAATAATTTACTATAGAAAAGGCAATCCCTGGCGTAATTAAAATTTGCGAGAGTAGAAAATTATTTTTTGAATAATTTACTATAGAAAAGCAATCCCTGGGATATTTAAAATTTGCGACAGTAGAAAATTATTTTTTGAATAATTTACTATAGAAAAGGCAATCCCTGGCGCAATTAAAATTTGCGACAGTAGAAAATTATTTTTTGAATAATTTACTGTAGAAAAGGCAATCCCTGGCGTAATTAAAATTTTCGACAGTAAAAAATTAATATTTTGAAAAATTTACTGTAGAAAAGGCAATCCCTGGCGCAATTAAAATTTGCGACAGTAGAAAATTATTTTTTGAATAATTTACTGTAGAAAAGGCAATCCCTGGCGCAATTAAAATTTGCGACAGTAGAAAATTATTTTTTGAAAAATTTACTGTAGAAAAGGCAATCCCTGGCGCAATTAAAATTTGAGACAGTAGAAAATTATTTTTTGAATAATTTACTATAGAAAAGGCAATCCCTGGCGTAATTAAAATTTGCGACAGTATAAAATTATTTTTTGAATAATTTACTATAGAAAAGGCAATCCCTGCCGCAATTAAAATTTGCGACAGTAAAAAATTATTTTTTGAATAATTTACTATAGAAAAGGCAATCCCTGGCGTAATAAAAATTTGCGACAGTATAAAATTATTTTTTGAATAATTTACTATAGAAAAGGCAATCCCTGGCGTAATTAAAATTTGCGACAGTATAAAATTATTTTTTGAATAATTTACTATAGAAAAGGCAATCCCTGGCGCAGTTAAAATTTGCGACAGTATAAAATTATTTTTTGCAAAATTTACTATAGAAAAGGCAATCCCTGGCGTATTTAAAATTTGCGACAGTATAAAATTAGTTTTTGAAAAATTTACTGAAGAAAAGGCAATCCCTGGCGCAATTAAAATTTGCGACAGTAGAAAATGATTTTTTGAAAAATTTACTGTAGAAAAGGCAATCCCTGGCGCAATTAAAATTTGAGACAGTAGAAAATTATTTTTTGAATAATTTACTATAGAAAAGGCAATCCCTGGCGTAATTAAAATTTGCGACAGTATAAAATTATTTTTTGAATAATTTACTATAGAAAGGGCAATCCCTGCCGCAATTAAAATTTGCGAAAGTAAAAAATTATTTTTTGAATAATTTACTATAGAAAAGGCAATCCCTGGCGTAATTAAAATTTGCGACAGTATAAAATTATTTTTTGAATAATTTACTATAGAAAAGGCAATCCCTGGCGTAATTAAAATTTGCGACAGTAGAAAATTATTTTTTGAATAATTTACTATAGAAAAGGCAATCCCTGGCGTAATTAAAATTTGCGACAGTATAAAATTATTTTTTGAATAATTTACTATAGAAAAGGCAATCCCTGGCGTAATTAAAATTTGCGACAGTATAAAATTATTTTTTGAATAATTTACTATAGAAAAGGCAATCCCTGGCGCACTTAAAATTTGCGACAGTTGAAAATTATTTTTTGAATAATTTACTATAGAAAAGGCAATCCCTGGCGTAATTAAAATTTGCGACAGTAGAAAATTATTTTTTGAATAATTTACTGTAGAAAAGGCAATCCCTGGCGCAATTAAAATTTGAGACAGTAGAAAATAATTTTTTGAATAATTTACTATAGAAAAGGCAATCCCTGGCGTAATTAATATTTGCGACAGTATAAAATTATTTTTTGAATAATTTACTATAGAAAAGGCAATCCCTGGCGCAATTAAAATTTGCGACAGTAAAAAATTATTTTTTGAATAATTTACTATAGAAAAGGCAATCCCTGGCGTAATTAAAATTTGCGACAGTATAAAATTATTTTTTGAATAATTTACTATAGAAAAGGCAATCCCTGGCGTGATTAAAATTTGCGACAGTAGAAAATTATTTTTTGAATAATTTACTATAGAAAAGGCAATCCGTGGCGTAATTAAAATTTGCGACAGTATAAAATTATTTTTTGAATAATTTACTATAGAAAAGGCAATCCCTGGCGTAATTAAAATTTGCGACAGTATAAAATTATTTTTTGAATAATTTACTATAGAAAAGGCAATCCCTGGCGCACTTAATATTTGCGACAGTTGAAAATTATTTTTTGAATAATTTACTATAGAAAAGGCAATCCTGGCGTAATTAAAATTTGCGACAGTAGAAAATTATTTTTTGAATAATTTACTATAGAAAAGGCAATCCCTGGCGCAATTAAAATTTGCGACAGTAAAAAATTATTTTTTGCAAAATTTACTATAGAAATGGCAATCCCTGGCGCACTTAAAATTTGCGACAGTATAAAATTATTTTTTGAATAATTTACTATAGAAAAGGCAATCCCTGGCGTAATTAAAATTTGCGACAGTAAAAAATTATTTTTTGCAAAATTTACTATAGAAAAGGCAATCCCTGGCGTAATTAAAATTTTCGACAGTAAAAAATTAATATTTTGAAAAATTTACTGTAGAAAAGGCAATCCCTGGCGCAATTAAAATTTGCGACAGTAGAAAATTATTTTTTGAATAATTTACTGTAGAAAAGGCAATCCCTGGCGCAATTAAAATTTGCGACAGTAGAAAATTATTTTTTGAATAATTTACTGTAGAAAAGGCAATCCCTGGCGCAATTAAAATTTGCGACAGTAGAAAATTATTTTTTGAATAATTTACTATAGAAAAGGCAATCCCTGGCGTAATTAAAATTTGCGACAGTATAAAATTATTTTTTGAATAATTTACTATAGAAAAGGCAATCCCTGGCGCAATTAAAATTTGCGAGAGTAAAAAATTATTTTTTGAATAATTTACTATAGAAAAGGCAATCCCTGGCGCACTTAATATTTGCGACAGTTGAAAATTATTTTTTGAATAATTTACTATAGAAAAGGCAATCCTGGCGTAATTAAAATTTGCGACAGTAGAAAATTATTTTTTGAATAATTTACTATAGAAAAGGCAATCCCTGGCGCAATTAAAATTTGCGACAGTAAAAAATTATTTTTTGCAAAATTTACTATAGAAATGGCAATCCCTGGCGCACTTAAAATTTGCGACAGTATAAAATTATTTTTTGAATAATTTACTATAGAAAAGGCAATCCCTGGCGTAATTAAAATTTGCGACAGTAAAAAATTATTTTTTGCAAAATTTACTATAGAAAAGGCAATCCCTGGCGTAATTAAAATTTTCGACAGTAAAAAATTAATATTTTGAAAAATTTACTGTAGAAAAGGCAATCCCTGGCGGAATTAAAATTTGCGACAGTAGAAAATTATTTTTTGAATAATTTTCTGTAGAAAAGGCAATCCCTGGCGCAATTAAAATTTGCGACAGTTGAAAATTATTTTTTGAATAATTTACTGTAGAAAAGGCAATCCCTGGCGCAATTAAAATTTGCGACAGTAGAAAATTATTTTTTGAATAATTTACTGTAGAAAAGGCAATCCCTGGCGCAATTAAAATTTGCGACAGTAGAAAATTATTTTTTGAATAATTTACTATAGAAAAGGCAATCCCTGGCGTAATTAAAATTTGCGACAGTATAAAATTATTTTTTGAATAATTTACTATAGAAAAGGCAATCCCTGGCGCAATTAAAATTTGCGAGAGTAAAAAATTATTTTTTGAATAATTTACTATAGAAAAGGCAATCCCTGGTGTAATTAAAATTTGCGACAGTATAAAATTATTTTTTGAATAATTTACTATAGAAAAGGCAATCCTTGGCGTAATTAAAATTTGCGACAGTAGAAAATTATTTTTTGGATAATTTACTATAGAAAAGGCAATCCCTGGCGTAATTAAAATTTGCGACAGTAAAAAATTATTTTGTGAGAATTTTACTATAGAAAAGGCAATCCCTGGCGTAATTAAAATTTGCGACAGTATAAAATTATTTTTTGAATAATTTACTATAGAAAAGGCAATCCCTGGCGCACTTATAATTTGCGACAGTAAAAAATTATTTTTTGAATAATTTACTATAGAAAAGGCAATCCCTGGCGTAATTAAAATTTGCGACAATATAAAATTATTTTTTGAATAATTTACTATAGAAAAGGCAATCCCTGGCGCAATTAAAATTTGCGACAGTTGAAAATTATTTTTTGAATAATTTACTATAGAAAAGGCAATCCCTGGCGTAATTAAAATTTGCGACAGTAGAAAATTATTTTTTGAATAATTTACTATAGAAATGGCAATCCCTGGCGCAATTAAAATTTGCGACAGTAAAAAATTATTTTTTGCAAAATTTACTATAGAAAAGGCAATCCCTGGCGCACTTAAAATTTGCGACAGTAAAAAATTATTTTGTGAGAAATTTACTATAGAAAAGGCAATCCCTGGCGCACTTAAAATTTGCGACAGTAGAAAATTATTTTTTGAAAAATTTACTATAGAAAAGGCAATCCCTGGCGTAATTAAAATTTGCGAGAGTATAAAATTATTTTTTGAATAATTTACTATAGAAAAGGCAATCCCTGGCGCAATTAAAATTTGCGACAGTAGAAAATTATTTTTTGAATAATTTACTATAGAAAAGGCAATCCCTGGCGTAATTAAAATTTGCGACAGTAAAAAATTATTTTTTGCAAAATTTACTATAGAAAAGGCAATCCCTGGCGTAATTAAAATTTTCGACAGTAAAATATTAATATTTTGAAAAATTTACTGTAGAAAAGGCAATCCCTGGCGCAGTTAAAATTTGCGACAGTAGAAAATTATTTTTTGTATAATTTACTTTAGAAAAGGCAATCCCTGGCGCAATTAAAATTTGCGACTGTAGAAAATTATTTTTTGAATAATTTACTGTAGAAAAGGCAATCCCAGGCGTAATTAAAATTTGCGACAGTAGAAAATTATTTTTTGAAAAATTTACTGTAGAAAAGGCAATCCCTGGCGCAATTAAAATTTGCGACAATAAAAAATTATTTTTTTAAAAATTTACTGTAGAAAAGGCAATCCCTGGCGTAATTAAAATTTGCGACAGTAAAAAATTAATATTTTGAAAAATTTACTGTAGAAAAGGCAATCCCTGGCGCAATTAAAATTTGCGACAGTAGAAAATTATTTTTTGAACAATTTACTGTAGAAAAGGCAATGCCTGGCGCAATTAAAATTTGCGACAGTAGAAAATTATTTTTTGAAAAATTTACTGTAGAAAAGGCAATCCCTGGCGCAATTAAAATTTGCGACAGTAGAAAATTATTTTTTGAATAATTTACTATAGAAAAGGCAATCCCTGGCGTAATTAAAATTCGCGACAGTATAAAATTATTTTTTGAATAATTTACTATAGAAAAGGCAATCCCTGGCGCAATTAAAATTTGCGAGATGTAAAAAATTATTTTTTGAATAATTTACTATAGAAAAGGCAATCCCTGGCGTAATTAAAATTTGCGACAGTATAAAATTATTTTTTGAATAATTTACTATAGAAAAGGCAATCCCTGGCGTAATTAAAATTTGCGACAGTATAAAATTATTTTTTGAATAATTTACTATAGAAAAGGCAATCCCTGGCGCACTTAAAATTTGCGACAGTAAAAAATTATTTTTTGAATAATTTACTATAGAAAAGGCAATCCCTGGCGTAATTAAAATTTGCGACAGTTGAAAATTGTTTTTTGAATAATTTACTATAGAAAAGGCAATCCCTGGCGCAATTAAAATTTGCGACAGTATAACATTATTTTTTGAATAATTTACTATAGAAAAGGCAATCCCTGGCGTAATTAAAATTTGCGACAGTATAAAATTATTTTTTGAATAATTTACTATAGAAAAGGCAATCCCTGGCGCAGTTAAAATTTGCGAGAGTATAAAATTATTTTTTGCAAAATTTACTGTAGAAAAGGCAATCCCTGGCGTATTTAAAATTTGCGACAGTATAAAGTTAATTTTTAAAAGGCAATCCCTGGCGCAATTAAAATTTGCGACAGTAGAAAAATTATTTTTTTGAAAAATTTACTGTAGAAAAGGCAATCCCTGGCGCAATTAAAATTTGCGACAGTAAAAATTATTTTTTGCAAAATTTACTGTAGAAAAGGCAATCCCTGGCGCAATTAAAACTTGCGATAGTAAAAAATTATTTTTTGAAAAATTTACTGTAGAAAAGGCAATCCTTGGCGCAATTAAAATTTGCGACAGTAAAAAATTATTTTTTGAATAATTTACTATAGAAAAGGCAATCCTGGCGCACTTAAAATTTGCGACAGTATAAAATTATTTTTTGCAAAATTTACTATAGAAAAGGCAATCCCTGGCGAAATTAAAATTTGCGACAGTTTAAAATAATTTTTTGAATAATTTACTATAGAAAAGGCAATCCCTGTCGTAATTAAAATTTGCGACAGTATAAAATTATTTTTTGAATAATTTACTATAGAAAAGGCTATCCCTGGCGTAATTAAAATTTGCGACAGTAGAAAATTATTTTTTGAATAATTTACTATAGAAAAGGCAATCCCTGGGATATTTAAAATTTGCGACAGTAGAAAATTATTTTTTGAATAATTTACTATAGAAAAGGCAATCCCTGGCGTAATTAAAATTTGCGACAGTAGAAAATTATTTTTTGAATAATTTACTATAGAAAATTCAATCCCTGGCGTAATTAAAATTTGCGACAGTAGAAAATTATTTTTTGAATAATTTACTATAAAGAAAAAAGGCAATCCCTGGCGCAATTAAAATTTGCGACAGTAAAAAATTATTTTTTGAATAATTTACTATAGAAAAGGCAATCCCTGGCGTAATTAAAATTTGCAACAGTAGAAAATTATTTTTTGAATAATTTACTATAGAAAAGGCAATCCCTGGCGTAATTAAAATTTGCGACAGTTGAAAATTATTTTTTGAATAATTTACTATAGAAAAGGCAATCCCTGGCGTAATTAAAATTTGCGACAGTAGAAAATTATTTTTTGAATAATTTACTATAGAAAAGGCAATCCCTGGCGTATTTAAAATTTGCGACAGTAAAAAAATTATTTTTTGAATAATTTACTATAGAAAAGGCAATCCCTGGCGTAATTAAAATTTGCGACAGTAAAATATTATTTTTTTGAATAATTTACTATAGAAAAGGCAATCCCTGGCGCAATTAAAATTTGCGACAGTAGAAAATTATTTTTTGAATAATTTACTATAGAAAAGGCAATCCCTAGCGTATTTAAAATTTGCGACAGTAAAAAATTAATTTGTGAAAAATTTACCTGGCGAAATTGAAATTTGCGAGAGTAAAAAAATATTTTTTGAATAATTTACTAGAGAAAAGGCAATCCTTGGCGCACTTAAAATTTGCGATAGTAAAAAATTATTTTTGAATAATTTACTATAGAAAAGGCAATCCCTGGGATGTTTAAAATTTGCGACAGTAAAAAATTATTTTTTGAATAATTTACTATAGAAAAGGCAATCCCTGGCGTATTTAAAATTTGCGACAGTAAAAAAATTATTTTTTGAATAATTTACTATAGAAAAGGCAATCCCTTGCGTAATTAAAATTTGCGACTGTTGAAAATTATTTTTTGAATAATTTACTATAGAAAAGGCAATCCCTGGCGCACTTAAAATTTGCGACAGTAAAAAATTATTTTTTGAATAAGTTACTATAGAAAAGGCAATCCCTGGCGCACTTAAAATTTGCGACAGTAGGAAATTATTTTTTGAATAATTTACTATAGAAAATGCAATCCCTGCCGTAATTAAAATTTGCGACAGTAAAAAATTATTTTTTGAATAATTTACTATAGAAAAGGCAATCCCTGGCGTATTTAAAATTTGCGACAGTAAAAAATTATTTTTTGAATAATTTACTATAGAAAAGGCAATCCCTGGCGTATTTAAAATTTGCGGCAGTAAAAAATTATTTTTTGAATAATTTACTATAGAAAACGCAATCCCGGGGATATTTAAAATTTGCGACAGTAAAAAATTATTTTTTGAATAATTTACTCTAGAAAAGGCAATCCTGGCGTACTTAAAATTTGCGACAGTAAAAAATTATTTTTTGAATAATTTACTATAGAAAAGGCAATGCTTGGCGGACTTAAAATTTGCGACAGTAAAAAATTATTTTTTGAATAATTTACTATAGAAAAGGCAATCCCTAGCGTAATTAAAATTTGCGACAGTAGAAAATTATTTTTTGAATAATTTACCATAGAAAAGGCAATCCCTGGCGTATTTAAAATTTGCGACAGTAAAAAATTAATATTTTGAAAATTTACTGTAGAAAAGGCAATCCCTGGCGCAATTAAAATTTGCGACAGTAAAAAATTATTTTTTGAATAATTTACTATAGAAAAGGCAATCCCTGGCGTAATTAAAATTTGCGACAGAATAAAATTATTTTTTGAATAATTTACTATAGCAAATGCAATCCCTGGCGTAATTAAAATTTTCGACAGTATAAAATTATTTTTTGAATAATTTACTATAGAAAAGGCAATCCCTGGCGTAATTAAAATTTGCGACAGTAGAAAATTATTTTTTGAATAATTTACTATAGAAAAGGCGATCCCTGGCGTATTTAAAATTTGCGACAGTAAAAAATTATTTTTTGAATAATTTACTATAGAAAAGGCAATCGCTGGCGCACTTAAAATTTGCGACAGTAAAAAATTATTTTTTGAATAATTTACTATAGAAAAGGCAATCCCTGGAATATTTAAAATTTGCGACAGTAAAAAATTATTTTTTGCAAAATTTACTATAGGATAGGCAATCCCTGGCGTAATTAAAATTTGCGACAGTAAAAAATTATTTTTTGAATAATTTACTATAGAAAAGGCAATCCCTGGGATATTTAAAATTTGCGACAGTAAAAAATTATTTTTTGAATAATTTACTATAGAAAAGGCAATCCCTGGCGCACTTAAAATTTGCGACAGTAAAAAATTATTTTTTGAATAATTTACTATAGAAAAGGCAATCCCTGGCGCACTTAAAATTTGCGACAGTAAAAAATTATTTTTTGAATAATTAACTATATAAAAGGCAATCCTGGCGTAATTAAAATTTGTGACAGTAGAAAATTATTTTTTGAATAATTTACTATAGAAAAGGCAATCGCTGGCGTATTTAAAATTTGCGACAGTAAAAAATTAATATTTTGAAAAATTTACTGTAGAAAAGGCAATCCCTGGCGCAATTAAAATTTGTGACAGTAAAAAATTATTTTTTGAATATTTTACTATAGAAAAGGCAATCCCTGGCGCACTTAAAATTTGCGACAGTATAAAATTATTTTTTGCAAAATTTACTATAGAAAAGGCAATCCCTGGCGCACTTAAAATTTGCGACAGTAAAAATTATTTTTTGAATAATTTACTATAGAAAAGGCAATCCCTGGCGTAATTAAAATTTGTGACAGTAGAAAATTATTTTTTGAATAATTTACTATAGAAAAGGCAATCCCTGGCGTATTTAAAATTTGCGACAGTAAAAAATTAATATTTTGAAAAATTTACTGTAGAAAAGGCAATCCCTGGCGCAATTAAAATTTGTGACAGTAAAAAATTATTTTTTGAATATTTTACTATAGAAAAGGCAATCCCTGGCGCACTTAAAATTTGCGACAGTATAAAATTATTTTTTGCAAAATTTACTATAGAAAAGGCAATCCCTGGCGTAATTAAAATTTGCGACGGTATAAAATTATTTTTTGAATAATTTACTATAGAATAGGCAATCCCTCGCGTAATTAAAATTTGCGACAGTATAATATTATTTTTTGAATAATTTACTATAGAAAAGGCAATCCCTGGCGTAATTAAAATTTGCGACAGTAGAAAATTTTTTTTTGAATAATTTACTATAGAAAAGGCAATCCCTGGGATATTTAAAATTTGCGACAGTAGAAAATTATTTTTTGAATAATTTACTATAGAAAAGGCAAATTTGCGACAGTAGAAAATTATTTTTTGAAAAGTTTACTATAGAAAAGGCAATCCCTGGCGCAATTAAAATTTGCGTCAGTAAAAAATTATTTTTTGCAAAATTTACTGTAGAAAAGGAAATCCCTGGCGCAATTAAAACTTGCGATAGTAAAAAATTATTTTTTGAATAATTTACTATAGAAAAGGCAATCCCTGGCGCACTTAAAATTTGCGACAGTAAAAAATTATTTTTTGAATAATTTACTATAGAAAAGCAATCCCTGGCGTATTTAAAATTTGCGACAGTAGAAAATTATTTTTTGAATAATTTACTATAGAAAAGGCAATCCCTGGCGTATTTAAAATTTGCGACAGTAAGAAATTAATTTGTGAGAAATTTACTATAGAAAAGGCAATCCCTGGGATATTTAAAATTTGCGACAGTAAAAAATTATTTTTTGAATAATTTACTATAGAAAAGGCAATCCCTGGCGCAATTAAAAATTTGCGACAGTAAAAAATTATTTTTTGAAAAATTTACTATAGAAAAGGCAAACCGTAATTAAAATTTGCGACAGTAGAAAATTATTTTTTGAATAATTTACTATAGAAAAGGCAATCCCTGGCGTATTTAAAATTTGCGACAGTAAAAAATTAATTTGTGAAAAGTTTACTATAGAAAAGGCAATCCCTGGCGCAATTAAAATTTGCGACAGTAAAAAATTATTTTTTGCAAAATTTGCTGTAGAAAAGGCAATCCCTGGCGCAATTAAAACTTGCGATAGTAAAAAATTATTTTTTGAATAATTTACTATAGAAAAGGCAATCCCTGGCGGATTTGAAATTTGCGACAGTAAAAAATTATTTTTTGAATAATTTACTATAGAAAAGGCAATCCCTGGCGCACTTAAAATTTGCGACAGTATAAAATTATTTTTTGCAAAATTTACTATAGAAAAGGCAATCCCTGGCGTATTTAAAATTTGCGACAGTATAAAATTAATTTTTGAAAAATTTACTGTAGAAAAGGCAATACCTGGCGCAATTAAAATTTGCGACAGTAGAAAATTATTTTTTGAAAAATTTACTGTAGAAAAGGCAATCCCTGGCGCAATTAAAATTTGCGACAGTAAAAAATTATTTTTTGAATAATTTACTATAGAAAAGGCAATCCCTGGCGTAATTAAAATTTGCGACAGTAGAAAATTATTTTTTGAATAATTTACTATAGAAAAGGCAATCCCTGGCGTAATTAAAATTTGCGACAGTAAAAAATTATTTTTTGAATAATTTACTATAGAAAAGGCAATCCCTGGTGCAATTAAAATTTGCGACAGTATAAAATTATTTTTTGAATAATTTACTATAGAAAAGGCAATCCCTGGCGTAATTAAAATTTGAGACAGTAGAAAATTATTTTTTGAATAATTTACTATAGAAAAGGCAATCCCTGGCGTAATTAAAATTTGCGAAAGTAGAAAATCATTTTTTGAATAATTTACTATAGAAAAGGCAATCCCTGGCGTATTTAAAATTTGCGACAATAAAAAATTAATTTGTGAAAAATTTACCTGGCGAAATTGAAATTTGCGACAGTAAAAAATTATTTTTTGAATAATTTACTATAGAAAAGGCAATCCCTGGCGCAATTAAAATTTGCGACAGTAAAAAATTATTTTGTGAAAAGTTTACTATAGAAAAGGCAATCCCTGGCGCATTTAAAATTTGCGACAGTAAAAAATTATTTTTTGCAAAATTTACTGTAGAAAAGGCAATCCCATGTCGCAATTAAAACTTGCGATAGTAAAAAATTATTTTTTGAATAATTTACTATAGAATAGGCAATCCCTGGCGGATTTGAAATTTGCGACAGTAAAAAATTATTTTTTGAATAATTTACTATAGAAAGGCAATCCATGGCGCACTTAAAATTTGCGACAGTATAAAATTATTTTTTGCAAAGTTTACTATCGAAAAGGCAATCCCTGGCTCAGTTAAAATTTGCGACAGTAAAAAATTATTTTTTGCAAAATTTACTGTAGAAAAGGCAATCCCTGGCGCAATTAAAACTTGCGATAGTAAAAAATTATTTTTTGAATAATTTACTATAGAAAAGGCAATCCCTGGCGGATTTGAAATTTGCGACAGTAAAAAAATATTTTTTGAATAATTTACTATAGAAAAGGCAATCCCTGGCGCAGTTAAAATTTGCGACATTAAAAAATTATTTTTTGCAAAATTTACTGTAGAAAAGGCAATCCCTGGCGCAATTAAAACTTGCGGTAGTAAAAAATTATTTTTTGAATAATTTACTATAGAAAAGGCAATCCCTGGCGGATTTGAAATGTGCGACAGTAAAAAATTATTTTTTGAATAATTTACTATAGAAAACGCAATCCCTGGCGCACTTAAAATTTGCGACAGTATAAAATTATTTTTTGCAAAATTTACTATAGAAAAGGCAATCCCTGGCGTATTTAAAATTTGCGACAGTATAAAATTAATTTTTGAAAAATTTACTGTAGAAAAGGCAATCACTGGCGTAGTTAAAATTTGCGACAGTAGAAAATTATTTTTTGAAAAATTTACTGTAGAAAAGGCAATCCCTGGCGCAATTAAAATTTGCGACAGTATAAAATTATTTTTTGAATAATTTACTATAGAAAAGGCAATCCCTGGCGTAATTAAAATTTGCGACAGTAGAAAATTATTTTTTGAATAATTTACTATATAAAAGGCAATCCCTTGCGCACTTAAAATTTGCGACAGTAAAAAATTATTTTTTGAATAATTTACTATAGAAAAGGCAATCCCTGGCGTAATTAAAATTTGCGACAGTAAAAAATTATTTTTTGAATAATTTACTATAGAAAAGGCAATCCCTGGCGCAATTAAAATTTGCGACAGTAGAAAATTTTTTTTTGAATAATTTAATATAGAAAACGCAATCCCTGGCGCAATTAAAATTTGCGACAGTAAAAAATTAATTTGTGAAAAATTTACCTGGCGAAATTGAAATTTGCGAGAGTAAAAAATTATTTTTTGAATAATTTACTATAGAAAAGGCAATCCCTGACGCACTTAAAATTTGCGACAGTAAAAAATTATTTTTTGAATAATTTACTATAGAAAAGGCAATCCTTGGGATATTTAAAATTTGCGACAGTAAAAAATTAATTTTTGAATAATTTGCTATAGAAAAGGCAATCCCTGGCGTATTTAAAATTTGCGACAGTAAAAAATTATTTTTTGAAAAATTTACTATAGAAAAGGCAATCCCTGGCGTAATTAAAATTTGCGACAGTTGAAAATTATTTTTTGAATAATTTACTATAGAAAAGGCAATCCCTGGCGCACTTAAAATTTGCGACAGTAAAAAATTATTTTTTGAATAATTTACTATAGAAAAGGCAATCCCTGGCGCAATTAAAATTTGCGACAGTAGAAAATTTTTTTTTGAATAATTTAATATAGAAAAGGCAATCCCTGGCGCAATTAAAATTTGCGACAGTAAAAAATTAATTTGTGAAAAATTTACCTGGCGAAATTGAAATTTGCGAGAGTAAAAAATTATTTTTTGAATAATTTACTATAGAAAAGGCAATCCCTGACGCACTTAAAATTTGCGACAGTAAAAAATTATTTTTGAATAATTTACTATAGAAAAGGCAATCCTTGGGATATTTAAAATTTGCGACAGTAAAAAATTAATTTTTGAATAATTTGCTATAGAAAAGGCAATCCCTGGCGTATTTAAAATTTGCGACAGTAAAAAATTATTTTTTGAAAAATTTACTATAGAAAAGGCAATCCCTGGCGTAATTAAAATTTGCGACAGTTGAAAATTATTTTTTGAATAATTTACTATAGAAAAGGCAATCCCTGGCGCACTTAAAATTTGCGACAGTAAAAAATTATTTTTTGAATAATTTACTATAGAAAAGGCAATCCCTGGCGCAATTAAAATTTGCGACAGTAGAAAATTTTTTTTTGAATAATTTAATATAGAAAAGGCAATCCCTGGCGCAATTAAAATTTGCGACAGTAAAAAATTAATTTGTGAAAAATTTACCTGGCGAAATTGAAATTTGCGAGAGTAAAAAATTATTTTTTGAATAATTTACTATAGAAAAGGCAATCCCTGACGCACTTAAAATTTGCGACAGTAAAAAATTATTTTTTGAATAATTTACTATAGAAAAGGCAATCCTTGGGATATTTAAAATTTGCGACAGTAAAAAATTAATTTTTGAATAATTTGCTATAGAAAAGGCAATCCCTGGCGTATTTAAAATTTGCGACAGTAAAAAATTATTTTTTGAAAAATTTACTATAGAAAAGGCAATCCCTGGCGTAATTAAAATTTGCGACAGTAAAAAATTATTTTTTGAATAATTTACTATAGAAAAGGCAATCCTTGGGATATTTAAAATTTGCGACAGTAAAAAATTATTTTTTGAATATTTTACTATAGAAAAGGCAATCCCTGGCGCACTTAAAATTTGCGACAGTATAAAATTATTTTTTGCAAAATTTACTATAGAAAAGGCAATCCCTGGCGTAATTAAAATTTGCGACGGTATAAAATTATTTTTTGAATAATTTACTATAGAATAGGCAATCCCTCGCGTAATTAAAATTTGCGACAGTATAATATTATTTTTTGAATAATTTACTATAGAAAAGGCAATCCCTGGCGTAATTAAAATTTGCGACAGTAGAAAATTTTTTTTTGAATAATTTACTATAGAAAAGGCAATCCCTGGGATATTT
Source organism: Dioctria linearis (assembly GCA_963930735.1). NCBI lineage: Eukaryota > Metazoa > Arthropoda > Insecta > Diptera > Asilidae > Dioctria > Dioctria linearis. Next base: position 167,282 of record CAWVNZ010000872.1, on the reverse strand, counting down.
AAAATTTGCGACAGTAGAAAATTATTTTTTGAATAATTTACTATAGAAAAGGCAATCCCTGGCGCAATTAAAATTTGCGACAGTAGAAAATTATTTTTTGAAAAGTTTACTATAGAAAAGGCAATCCCTGGCGTAATTAAAATTTGCGACAGTAGAAAATTATTTTTTGCAAAATTTACTATAGAAAAGGCAATCCCTGGCGCACATTAAAATTTGCGACTGTAAAAAATTATTTTTTGAATAATTTACTATAGAAAAGGCAATCCCTGGCGTAATTAAAATTTGCGACAGTTGAAAATTATTTTTTGAATAATTTACTATAGAAAAGGCAATCCCTGGCGCACTTAAAATTTTGCGACAGTATAAAATTATTTTTTGCAAAATTTACTATAGAAAAGGCAATCTCTGGCGTATTTAAAATTTGCGACAGTATAAAATTAATTTTTGAAAAATTTACTGTAGAAAAGGCAATCCCTGGCGTAATTAAAATTTGCGACAGTAGAAAATTATTTTTTGCAAAATTTACTATAGAAAAGGCAATCCCTGGCGCACTTAAAATTTGCGACTGTAAAAAATTATTTTTTGAATAATTTACTATAGAAAAGGGCAATCCCTGGCGTAATTAAAATTTGCGACAGTAGAAAATTATTTTTTGAATAATTAACTATAGAAAAGGCAGTCCCTGGCGTAATTAAAATTTGCGACAGTATAAAATTATTTTTTGAAAAATTTACTATAGAAAAGGCAATCCCTGGCGTAATTAAAATTTGCGACAGTAGAAAATTATTTTTTGAATAATTTACTGTAGAAAAGGCAATCCCTGGGATATTTAAAATTTGCGACAGTAGAAAATTATTTTTTGAATAATTTACTATAGAAAAGGCAATCCCTGGCGCAATTAAAAATTTGCGACAGTAGAAAATTATCTTTTGAAAAGTTTACTATAGAAAAGGCAATCCCTGGCGCAATTAAAATTTGCGAGAGTAAAAAATTATTTTTTGCAAAATTTACTGTAGAAAAGGCAATCCCTGGCGCAATTAAAACTTGCGATAGTAAAAAATTATTTTTTGAATAATTTACTATAGAAAAGGCAATCCCTGGGATATTTAAAATTTGCGACAGTAAAAAATTATTTTTTGAATAATTTACTATAGAAAAGGCAATCCCTGGCGCAATTAAAATTGCGACAGTAAAAAATTATTTTTTGAAAATTTACTAAAGAAAAGGCAATCCCTGGCGTAATTAAAATTTGCGACAGTAGAAAATTATTTTTTGAATAATTTACTATAGAAATGGCAATCCCTGGCGTATTTAAAATTTGCGACAGTAAAAAATTAATTTGTGAAAAGTTTACTATAGAAAAGGCAATCCCTGGCGCAATTAAAATTTGCGACATTAAAAAATTATTTTTTGCAAAATTTACTGTAGAAAAGGCAATCCCTGGCGCAGTTAAAACTTGCGACAGTAAAAAATTATTTTTTGAAAAATTTACTAAAAAAAAGGCAATCCCTGGCGTAATTAAAATTTGCGACAGTAGAAAATTATTTTTGAATAATTTACTATAGAAATGGCAATCCCTGGCGTATTTAAAATTTGCGACTGTAAAAAATTATTTTTTGAATAATTTACTATAGAAAAGGCAATCCCTGGCGCACTTAAAATTTGCGACAGTATAAAATTATTTTTTGCAAAATTTACTATAGAAAAGGCAATCTCTGGCGTATTTAAAATTTGCGACAGTATAAAATTAATTTTTGAAAAATTTACTGTAGAAAAGGCAATCCCTGGCGCAATTAAAATTTGCGACAGTAGAAAATTATTTTTTGAAAAATTTACTGTTGAAAAGGCAATCCGTGGCGCAATTAAAATTTGCGACAGTAAAAAATTATTTTTTGAATAATTTACTATAGAAAAGGCAATCCCTGGCGTAATTAAAGTTTGCGACAGTAGAAAATTATTTTTTGAATAATTTACTATAGAAGAGGCAATCCTGGCGTAATTAAAATTTGCGACAGTAAAAAATTATTTTTTGAAAAATTTACTATAGAAAAGGCAATCCCTGGCGCAATTAAAATTTGCGACAGTATAAAATTATTTTTTGAATAATTTACTATAGAAAAGGCAATCCCTGGCGTAATTAAAATTTGCGATAGTAGAAAATTATTTTTTGAATAATTTACTATAGAAAAGGCAATCCCTGGCGCACTTAAAATTTGCGACAGTAAAAAAATATTTTTTGAATAATTTACTATAGAAAAGGCAATGCCTGGCGTAATTAAAATTTGCGACAGTAGATAATTATTTTTGAAAAATTTACTGTAGAAAAGGCATTCCCTGGCGCAATTAAAATTTGCGACAGTAAAAAATTATTTTTTGAATAATTTACTATAGAAAAGGCAATCCCTGGCTTATTTAAAATTTGCGACAGTTAAAAATTAATTTGTGAAAAATTTACCTGGCGAAATTGAAATTTGCGAGAGTAAAAAATTATTTTTTGAATAATTTACTATAGAAAAGGCAATCCCTGGCGTAATTAAAATATGCGACAGTAAAAAATTATTTTTTGAATAATTTACTATAGAAAAGGCAATCCCTGGCGCACTTAAAATTTGCGACAGTAAAAAATTATTTTTTGAATAATTTACTATAGAAATGGCAATCCCTGGCGTATTTAAATTTTGCGACAGTAGAAAATTATTTTTTGAATAATTTACTATAGAAAAGGCAATCCCTGGCGCACTTAAAATTTGCGAGAGTAGAAAATTATTTTTTGAATAATTTACTATAGAAAAGGCAATCTCTGGCGTATTTAAAATTTGCGACAGTAGAAAATTATTTTTTGAATAATTTACTATAGAAAAGGCAATCCCTGGCGAATTTAAAATTTTCGACAGTAAGAAATTAATTTGTGAGAAATTTACTATAGAAAAGGCAATCCCTGGGATATTTAAAATTTGCGACAGTAAAAAATTATTTTTTGAAAAATTTACTATAGAAAAGGCAATCCCTGGCGTAATTAAAATTTGCGACAGTAAAAATTATTTTTTGCAAAATTTACTGTAGAAAAGGCAATCCCTGGCGCAATTAAAAACTTGCGATAGTAAAAAATTATTTTTTGAATAATTTACTATAGAAAAGGCAATCCCTGGCGGATTTGAAATTTGCGACAGTAGATAAATATTTTTTGAAAAATTTACTGTAGAAAAGGCAATCCCTGGCATAATTAAAATTTGCGACAGTAAAAAATTATTTTTTGAAAAATTTACTGTAGAAAAGGCAATCCCTGGCGCAATTAAAATTTGCGACAGTAAAAAATTATTTTTGGAATAATTTACTATAGAAAAGGCAATCCCTGGCGTATTTAAAATTTGCGACAGTAAAAAATTATTTTTTGAAAAATTTACTATAGAAAAGGCAATCCCTGGCGTAATTAAAATTTGCGACAGTAAAAATTATTTTTTGAATAATTTACTATAGAAAAGGCAATCCCTGGCGCAATTAAAATTTGCGACAGTATAAAATTATTTTTTGAATAATTTACTATAGAAAAGGCAATCCCTGGCGTAATTAAAATTTGCCATAGTAGAAAATTATTTTTTGAATAATTTACTATAGAAAAGGCAATCCCTGGCGTAATTAAAATTTGCGACAGTAAAAAATTATTTTTTGAATAATTTACTATAGAAAAGGCAATCCCTGGCGCACTTAAAATTTGCGACAGTAAAAAAATATTTTTTGAATAATTTACTATAGAAAAGGCAATCCCTGGCGCAATTAAAATTTGCGAGAGTAGAAAATTATTTTTTGAAAAATTTACTGTAGAAAAGGCAATCCCTGGCGCAATTAAAATTTGCGACAGTAAAAAATTATTTTTTGAATAATTTACTATAGAAAAGGCAATCCCTGGCGTATTTAAAATTTGCGACAGTAAAAAATTATTTTTTGAAAAATTTACTATAGAAAAGGCAATCCCTGGCGTAATTAAAATTTGCTACTGTTGAAAATTATTTTTTGAATAATTTACTATAGAAAAGGCAATCCCTGGCGTAATTTAAATTTGCGACAGTAGAAAATTATTTTTTGAATAATTTACTATAGAAAAGGCAATCCCTGGCGTAATTAAAATTTGCGACAGTAGATAATTATTTTTTGAAAAATTTACTGTAGAAAAGGCAATCCCTGGCGCAATTAAAATTTGCGACAGTAAAAAATTATTTTTTGAATAATTTACTATAGAAAAGGCAATCCCTGGCTTATTTAAAATTTGCGACAGTTAAAAATTAATTTGTGAAAAATTTACGTGGCGAAATTGAAATTTGCGAGAGTAAAAAATTATTTTTTGAATAATTTACTATAGAAAAGGCAATCCCTGGCGTAATTAAAATTTGCGACAGTAAAAAATTATTTTTTGAATAATTTACTATAGAAAAGGCAATCACTGGCGCACTTAAAATTTGCGACAGTAAAAAATTATTTTTTGAATAATTTACTATAGAAATGGCAATCCCTGGCGTATTTAAAATTTGCGACAGTAGAAAATTATTTTTTGAATAATTTACTATAGAAAAGGCAATCCCTGGCGCACTTAAAATTTGCGACAGTAGAAAATTATTTTTTGAATAATTTACTATAGAAACGGCAATCTCTGGCGTATTTAAAATTTGCGACAGTAGAAAATTATTTTTTGAATAATTTACTATAGAAAAGGCAATCCCTGGCGAATTTAAAATTTGCGACAGTAAGAAATTAATTTGTGAGAAATTTACTATAGAAAAGGCAATCCCTGGGATATTTAAAATTTGCGACAGTAAAAAATTATTTTTTGAAAAATTTACTATAGAAAAGGCAATCCCTGGCGTAATTAAAATTTGCGACAGTAAAAAATTATTTTTGCAAAATTTACTGTAGAAAAGGCAATCCCTGGCGCAATTAAATCTTGCGATAGTAAAAAATTATTTTTTGAATAATTTACTATAGAAAAGGCAATCCCTGGCGGATTTGAAATTTGCGACAGTAGATAAATATTTTTTGAAAAATTTACTGTAGAAAAGGCAATCCCTGGCGTAATTAAAATTTGCGACAGTAAAAAATTATTTTTTGAAAAATTTACTGTAGAAAAGGCAATCCCTGGCGCAATTAAAATTTGCGACAGTAAAAAATTATTTTTGGAATAATTTACTATAGAAAAGGCAATCCCTGGCGTATTTAAAATTTGCGACAGTAAAAAATTATTTTTTGAAAAATTTACTATAGAAAAGGCAATCCCTGGCGTAATTAAAATTTGCGACAGTAAAAATTATTTTTTGAATAATTTACTATAGAAAAGGCAATCCCTGGCCCAATTAAAATTTGCGACAGTATAAAATTATTTTTTGAATAATTTACTATAGAAAAGGCAATCCCTGGCGTAATTAAAATTTGCCATAGTAGAAAATTATTTTTTGAATAATTTACTATAGAAAAGGCAATCCCTGGCGTAATTAAAATTTGCGACAGTAAAAAATTATTTTTTGAATAATTTACTATAGAAAAGGCAATCCCTGGCGCACTTAAAATTTGCGACAGTAAAAAAATATTTTTTGAATAATTTACTATAGAAAAGGCAATCCCTGGCGCAATTAAAATTTGCGAGAGTAGAAAATTATTTTTTGAAAAATTTACTGTAGAAAAGGCAATCCCAGGCGCAATTAAAATTTGCGACAGTAAAAAATTATTTTTTGAAAAATTTACTATAGAAAAGGCAATCCCTGGCGTAATTAAAATTTGCTACTGTTGAAAATTATTTTTTGAATAATTTACTATAGAAAAGGCAATCCCTGGCGTAATTTAAATTTGCGACAGTAGAAAATTATTTTTTGAATAATTTACTATAGAAAAGGCAATCCCTGGCGTAATTAAAATTTGCGACAGTAGATAATTATTTTTTGAAAAATTTACTGTAGAAAAGGCAATCCCTGGCGCAATTAAAATTTGCGACAGTAAAAAATTATTTTTTGAATAATTTACTATAGAAAAGGCAATCCCTGGCTTATTTAAAATTTGCGACAGTTAAAAATTAATTTGTGAAAAATTTACGTGGCGAAATTGAAATTTGCGAGAGTAAAAAATTATTTTTTGAATAATTTACTATAGAAAAGGCAATCCCTGGCGTAATTAAAATTTGCGACAGTAAAAAATTATTTTTTGAATAATTTACTATAGAAAAGGCAATCACTGGCGCACTTAAAATTTGCGACAGTAAAAAATTATTTTTTGAATAATTTACTATAGAAATGGCAATCCCTGGCGTATTTAAAATTTGCGACAGTAGAAAATTATTTTTTGAATAATTTACTATAGAAAAGGCAATCCCTGGCGCACTTAAAATTTGCGACAGTAGAAAATTATTTTTTGAATAATTTACTATAGAAACGGCAATCTCTGGCGTATTTAAAATTTGCGACAGTAGAAAATTATTTTTTGAATAATTTACTATAGAAAAGGCAATCCCTGGCGAATTTAAAATTTGCGACAGTAAGAAATTAATTTGTGAGAAATTTACTATAGAAAAGGCAATCCCTGGAATATTTAAAATTTGCGACAGTAAAAAATTATTTTTTGAAAAATTTACTATAGAAAAGGCAATCCCTGGCGTAATTAAAATTTGCGACAGTAAAAAATTATTTTTTGCAAAATTTACTGTAGAAAAGGCAATCCCTGGCGCAATTAAATCTTGCGATAGTAAAAAATTATTTTTTGAATAATTTACTATAGAAAAGGCAATCCCTGGCGGATTTGAAATTTGAGACAGTAGATAAATATTTTTTGAAAAATTTACTGTAGAAAAGGCAATCCCTGGCGTAATTAAAATTTGCGACAGTAAAAAATTATTTTTTGAAAAATTTACTGTAGAAAAGGCAATCCCTGGCGCAATTAAAATTTGCGACAGTAAAAAATTATTTTTGGAATAATTTACTATAGAAAAGGCAATCCCTGGCGTATTTAAAATTTGCGACAGTAAAAAATTATTTTTTGAAAAATTTACTATAGAAAAGGCAATCCCTGGCGTAATTAAAATTTGCGACAGTAAAAATTATTTTTTGAATAATTTACTATAGAAAAGGCAATCCCTGGCGCAATTAAAATTTGCGACAGTATAAAATTATTTTTTGAATAATTTACTATAGAAAAGGCAATCCCTGGCGTAATTAAAATTTGCCATAGTAGAAAATTATTTTTTGAATAATTTACTATAGAAAAGGCAATCCCTGGCGTAATTAAAATTTGCGACAGTAAAAAATTATTTTTTGAATAATTTACTATAGAAAAGGCAATCCCTGGCGCACTTAAAATTTGCGACAGTAAAAAAATATTTTTTGAATAATTTACTATAGAAAAGGCAATCCCTGGCGCAATTAAAATTTGCGAGAGTAGAAAATTATTTTTTGAAAAATTTACTGTAGAAAAGGCAATCCCAGGCGCAATTAAAATTTGCGACAGTAAAAAATTATTTTTTGAATAATTTACTATAGAAAAGGCAATCCCTGGCGTATTTAAAATTTGCGACAGTAAAAAATTATTTTTTGAAAAATTTACTATAGAAAAGGCAATCCCTGGCGTAATTAAAATTTGCTACAGTTGAAAATTATTTTTTTGAATAATTTACTATAGAAAAGGCAATCCCTGGCGTAATTAAAATTTGCGACAGTAGAAAATTATTTTTTGAATAATTTACTATAGAAAAGGCAATCCCTGGCGCACTTAAATTTTGCGACAGTAAAAAATTATTTTTTGAATAATTTACTATAGAAAAGGCAATCCCTGGGATATTTAAAATTTGCGACAGTAAAAAATTATTTTTTGAATAATTTACTATAGAAAAGGAAATCCCTGGCGTAATTAAAATTTGCGACAGTAGAAAATTATTTTTTGAATAATTTACTATAGAAAAGGCAATCCCTGGCGTATTTAAAATTTGCGACAGTAAAAAATTATTTTTTGAATAATTTACTATAGAAAAGGCAATCCCTGGCGCACTTAAAATTTGCGACAGTAAAAAAATATTTTTTGAATAATTTACTATAGAAAAGGCAATCCCTGGCGCAATTAAAATTTGCGAGAGTAGAAAATTATTTTTTGAAAAATTTACTGAAGAAAAGGCAATCCCTGGCGCAATTAAAATTTGCGACAGTAAAAAATTATTTTTTGAATAATTTACTATAGAAAAGGCAATCCCTGGCGTATTTAAAATTTGCGACAGTAAAAAATTATTTTTTCAAAAATTTACTATAGAAAAGGCAATCCCTGGCGTAATTAAAATTTGCGACAGTTGGAAATTATTTTTTGAATAATTTACTATAGAAAAGGCAATCCCTGGCGTAATTAAAATTTGCGACAGTAGAAAATTATTTTTTGAATAATTTACTATAGAAAAGGCAATCCCTGGCGCACTTAAAATTTGCGACAGTAAAAAATTATTTTTTGAATAATTTACTATAGAAAAGGCAATCCCTGGGATATTTAAAATTTGCGACAGTAAAAAATTATTTTTTGAATAATTTACTATAGAAAAGGCAATCCCTGGCGTAATTAAAATTTGCGACAGTAGAAAATTATTTTTTGAATAATTTACTATAGAAAAGGCAATCCCTGGCGTATTTAAAATTTGCGACAGTAAAAAATTATTTTTTGAATAATTTACTATAGAAAAGGCAATCCCTGGCGCACTTAAAATTTGCGACAGTAAAAAAATATTTTTTGAATAATTTACTATAGAAAAGGCAATCCCTGGCGCAATTAAAATTTGCGAGAGTAGAAAATTATTTTTTGAAAAATTTACTGAAGAAAAGGCAATCCCTGACGCAATTAAAATTTGCGACACTAAAAAATTATTTTTTGAATAATTTACTATAGAAAAGGCAATCCCTGGCGTATTTAAAATTTACGACAGTAAAAAATTATTTTTTCAAAAATTTACTATAGAAAAGGCAATCCCTGGCGTAATTAAAATTTGCGACAGTTGGAAATTATTTTTTGAATAATTTACTATAAAAAAGGCAATCCCTGGCGTAATTAAAATTTGCGACAGTAGAAAATTATTTTTTGAATAATTTACTATAGAAAAGGCAATCCCTGGCGTAATTAAAATTTGCGACAGTAGAAAATTATTTTTTGAATAATTTACTATAGAAAAGGCAATCCCTGGCGTAATTAAAATTTGCGACAGTAGATAATTATTTTTTGAAAAATTTACTGTAGAAAAGGCAATCCCTGGCGCAATTAAAATTTGCGACAGTAGAAAATTATTTTTTGAATAATTTACTATAGAAAAGGCAATCTCTGGCGTATTTAAAATTTGCGACAGTAGAAAATTATTTTTTGAATAATTTACTATAGAAAAGGCAATCCCTGGCGAATTTAAAATTTGCGACAGTAAGAAATTAATTTGTGAGAAATTTACTATAGAAAAGGCAATCCCTGGGGATATTTAAAATTTGCGACAGTAAAAAATTATTTTTTGAAAAATTTACTATAGAAAAGGCAATCCCTGGCGTAATTAAAATTTGCGACAGTAAAAAATTATTTTTTGCAAAATTTACTGTAGAAAAGGCAATCCCTGGCGCAATTAAAACTTGCGATATTAAAAAATTATTTTTGAATAATTTACTATAGAAAAGGCAATCCCTGGCGGATTTGAAATTTGCGACAGTAGATAAATAATTTTGAAAAATTTACTGTAGAAAAGGCAATCCCTGGCGTAATTAAAATTTGCGACAGTAAAAAATTATTTTTGAAAAATTTACTGTAGAAAAGGCAATCCCTGGCGCAATTAAAATTTGCGACAGTAAAAAATTATTTTTGGAATAATTTACTATAGAAAAGGCAATCCCTGGCGTATTTAATATTTGCGACAGTAAAAAATTATTTTTGAAAAATTTACTATAGAAAAGGCAATCCCTGGCGTAATTAAAATTTGCGACAGTAAAAATTATTTTTTGAATAATTTACTATAGAAAAGGCAATCCCTGGCGCAATTAAAATTTGCGACAGTATAAAATTATTTTTTGAATAATTTACTATAGAAAAGGCAATCCCTGGCGTAATTAAAATTTGCCATAGTAGAAAATTATTTTTTGAATAATTTACTATAGAAAAGGCAATCCCTGGCGTAATTAAAATTTGCGACCAGTAAAAAATTATTTTTTGAATAATTTACTATAGAAAAGGCAATCCCTGGCGCACTGAAAATTTGCGACAGTAAAAAAATATTTTTTGAATAATTTACTATAGAAAAGGCAATCCCTGGCGCAATTAAAATTTGCGAGAGTAGAAAATTATTTTTTGAAAAATTTACTGTAGAAAAGGCAATACCTGGCGCAATTAAAATTTGCGACAGTAAAAAATTATTTTTTGAATAATTTACTATAGAAAAGGCAATCCCTGGCGTATTTAAAATTTGCGACAGTAAAAAATTATTTTTTGCAAAATTTACTATAGAAAAGGCAATCCCTGGCGTATTTAAAATTTGCGACAGTATAAAATTAATTTTTGAAAAATTTACTGTAGAAAAGGCAATCCCTGGCGTAATTAAAATTTGCGACAGTAGAAAATTATTTTTTGAATAATTTACTATAGAAAAGGCAATCCCTGGCTTAATTAAAATTTGCGACAGTAAATAATTATTTTTTGAATAATTTACTATAGAAAAGGCAATCCCTGGCGTAATTAAAATTTGCGACAGTAGAAAATTATTTTTTGAATAATTTACTATAGAAAAGGCAATCCCTGGCTTATTTAAAATTTGCGACCGTAAAAAATTAATTTGTGAAAAATTTACCTGGCGAAATTGAAATTTGCGAGAGTAAAAAATTATTTTTTGAATAATTTACTATAGAAAAGGCAATCCCTGGCGTAAAAAATTATTTTTTGAATAATTTACTATAGAAAAAGCAATCCCTGGCGTAATTAAAATTTGCTACAGTAGATAATTATTTTATGAATAATTTACTATAGAAAAGGCAATCCCTGGCGTATTTAAAATTTGCGACAGTAAAAAATTAATATTTTGAAAAATTTACTGTAGAAAAGGCAATCCCTGGCGCAATTAAAATTTGCGACAGTAAAAAATTATTTTTTGAATAATTTACTATAGAAAAGGCAATCCCTGGCGCACTTAAAATTTGCGACAGTATAAAATTATTTTTTGCAAAATTTACTATAGAAAAGGCAATCCCTGGCGTAATTAAAATTTGCGACAGTATAAAATTATTTTTTGAATATTTACTATAGAAAAGGCAATCCCTGGGATATTTAAAATTTGCGACAGTAGAAAATTATTTTTTGAATAATTTACTATAGAAAAGGCAATCCCTGGCGTAATTAAAATTTGCGACAGTAGAAAATTATTTTTTGAATAATTTACTATAGAAAAGGCAATCCCTGGCGTATTTACAATTTGCGACAGTAAAAAATTAATTTGTGAAAAATTTACCTGGCGAAGTTGAAATTTGCGAAAGTAAAAAATTATTTTTTGAATAATTTACTATAGAAAAGGCAATCCCTGGCGCAATTAAAATTTGCGACAGTAAAAAATAATTTTTTTAATAATTTACTATAGAAAAGGCAATCCCTGACTAATTAAAATTTGCGACAGTATAAAATTATTTTTTGAATAATTTACTATAGAAAAGCAATCCCTGGCGTAATTAAAATTTGCGACAGTATAAAAGTATTTTTTGAATAATTTACTATAGAAAAGGCAATCCCTGGCGTAATTAAAATTTGCCACAGTAGAAAACTATTTTTTGAATAATTTACTATAGAAAAGGCAATCCCTGGCGTATTTAAAATTTGTGACAGTAAAAAATTAATTTGTGAAAAATTTACCTGGCGAAATTGTAATTTGCGAAAGTAAAAAATTATTTTTTGAATAATTTACTATAGAAAAGCCGATCCCTGGCGTAATTAAAATTTGCGACAGTATAAAAGTATTTTTTGAATAATTTACTATAGAAAAGGCAATCCCTGGCGTAATTAAAATTTGCCACAGTAGAAAACTATTTTTTGAATAATTTACTATAGAAAAGGCAATCCCTGGCGTATTTAAAATTTGCGACAGTAAAAAATTATTTTTTGAAAAATTTACTATAGAAAAGGCAATCCCTGGCATAATTAAAATTTGCGACAGTAAAAAATTAATATTTTGAAAAATTTACTGTAGAAAAGGCAATCTCTGGCGCAATTAAAATTTGCGACAGTAAAAAATAATTTTTTGAATAATTTACTATAGAAAAGGCAATCCCTGGCGCACTTAAAATTTGCGACAGTATAAAATTATTTTTTGCTAAATTTACTATAGAAAAGGCAATCCCTGGCGTAATTAAAATTTGCGACAGTATAAAATTATTTTTTGAATAATTTACTATAGAAAAGCAATCCCTGGCGTAATTAAAATTTGCGACAGTATAAAATTATTTTTTGAATAATTTACTATAGAAAAGGCAATCCCTGGCGTAATTAAAATTTGCGACAGTAGAAAATTATTTTTTGAATAATTTACTATAGAAAAGGCAATCCCTGGGATATTTAAAATTTGCGACAGTAGAAAATTATTTTTTGAATAATTTACTATAGAAAAGGCAATCCCTGGCGTAATTAAAATTTGCGACAGTAGAAAATTATTTTTTGAATAATTTACTATAGAATAGGCAATCCCTGGCGTATTTAAAATTTGCGACAGTAAAAAATTAATTTGTGAAAAATTTACCTGGCGAAATTGAAATTTGCGAAAGTAAAAAATTATTTTTTGAATAATTTACTATAGAAAAGGCAATCCCTGGCGCAATTAAAATTTGCGACAATAAAAAATTATTTTTTGAATAATTTACTATAGAAAAGGCAATCCCTGGCGTAATTAAAATTTGCGACAGTATAAAATTATTTTTTGAATAATTTACTATAGAAAAGCAATCCCTGGCTTAATTAAAATTTGCGACAGTATGAAAGTATTTTTTGAATAGTTTACTATAGAAAAGGCAATCCCTGGCGTAGTTAAAATTTGCCACAGTAGAAAACTATTTTTTGAATAATTTACTATAGAAAAGGCAATCCCTGGCGTATTTAAAATTTGTGACAGTAAAAAATTAATTTGTGAAAAATTTACCTGGCGAAATTGAAATTTGCGAGAGTAAAAAATTATTTTTTGAATAATTGACTATAGAAAAGGCAATCCCTGGCGTAATTAAAATTTGCGACAGTAAAAAATTATTTTTTGAATAATTTACTATAGAAAAGGCAATCCCTGGCGCACTTAAAATTTGCGACAGTAAAAAATTATTTTTTGAATAATTTACTATGGAAATGGCAATTCCTGGCGTATTTAAAATTTGCGACAGTAAGAAATTAATTTGTGAGAAATTTACTATAGAAAAGGCAATCCCTGGGATATTTAAAATTTGCGACAGTAATAAATTAATTTGTGAGAAATTTACTATAGAAAAGGCAATCCCTGGGATATTTAAAATTTGCGACAGTATAAAATTATTTTTTGAATAATTTACTATAGAAAAGGCAATCCCTGGCGTAATTAAAATTTGCGACAGTAGAAAATTATTTTTTGAACAATTTACTATAGAAAAGGCAATCCCTGGCGCGCTTAAAATTTGCGACAGTAAAAAATTATTTTTTGAATAATTTACTATAGAAAAGGCAATCCCTGGGATATTTAAAATTTGCGACAGTAAAAAATTATTTTTTGAATAATTTACTATAGAAAAGGCAATCCCTGGCGTATTTAAAATTTGCGACAGTAAAAAATTAATTTGTGAAAAATTTACCTGGCGAAATTGAAATTTGCGAGAGTAAAAAATTATTTTTTGAATAATTTACTATAGAAAAGGCAATCCCTGGCGTATTTAAAATTTGCGACAGTAAAAAATTATTTTTTGAATAATTTACTATAGAAAAGGCAATCCCTGGCGTATTTAAAATTTGCGACAGTATAAAATTAATTTTTGAAAAATTTACTGTAAAAAAGGCAATCCCTGGCGCAATTAAAATTTGCGACAGTAGAAAATTATTTTTTGAAAAATTTACTGTCGAAAAGGCAATCCCTGGCGCAATTAAAATTTGCGACAGTAGAAAATTATTTTTTGAATAATTTACTGTAGAAAAGGCAATACCTGGGATATTTAAAATTTGCGACAGTAAAAAATTATTTTTTGAATAATTTACTATAGAAAAGGAAATCCCTAGCGCAATTAAAATTTGCGACAGCAAAAAATTATTTTTTGAAAAATTTACTATAGAAAAGGCAATCCCTGGCGTAATTAAAATTTGCGACAGTAGAAAATTATTTTTTGAATAATTTACTAAAGAAAAGGCAATCCCTGGCGTATTTAAAATTTGCGACAGTAAAAAATTAATTTGTGAAAAGTTTACTATAGAAAAGGCAATCCCTGGCGCAATTAAAATTTGCGACAGTAAAAAATTATTTTTTGCAAAATTTACTGTAGAAAAGGCAATCCCTGGCGCAATTAAAACTTGCGATAGTAAAAAATTATTTTTTGAATAATTTACTATAGAAAAGGCAATCCCTGGCGGATTTGAAATTTGCCACAGTAAAAAATTATTTTTTGAATAATTTACTATAGAAAAGGCAATCCCTGGCGCACTTAAAATTTGCGACAGTATAAAATAATTTTTTGAAAAATTTACTATAGAAAGGCAATCCCTGGCGTATTTAAAATTTGCGACAGTATAAAATTAATTTTTGAAAAATTTACTGTAGAAAAGGCAATCCCTGGCGCAATTAAAATTTGCGACAGTAGAAAATTATTTTTTGAAAAATTTACTGTAGAAAAGGCAATCCCTGGCGAAATTAAAATTTGCGACAGTAGAAAATTATTCTTTGAATAATTTACTATATAAAAGGCAATCCCTGGCGTAATTAAAATTTGCGACAGTAGAAAATTATTTTTTGAATAATTTACTTTAGAAAAGGCAATCCCTGGCGTAATTAAAATTTGCGACAGTAGAAAATCATTTTTTGAATAATTTACTATAGAAAAGGCAATCCCTGGCGTAATTAAAATTTGCGACAGTATAAAATTATTTTTTGAATAATTTACTATAGAAAAGGCAATCCCTGGCGTATTTAAAATTTGCGACAGTATAAAATTATTTTTTGAATAATTTACTATAGAAAAGGCAATCCCTGGCGTAATTAAAATTTGCGACAGTAGAAAATTAATTTTTGAATAATTTACTATAGAAAAGGCAATCCCTGGGATATTTAAAATTTGCGACTGTAGAAAATTATTTTTTGAATAATTTACTATAGAAAAGGCAATCCTTGGCGTACTTAAAATTTGCGACAGTAGAAAATTATTTTTTGAATAATTTACTATAGAAAAGGCAATCCCTGGCGTATTTAAAATTTGCGACAGTAAAAAATTAATTTGTGAAAAATTTACCTGGCGAAATTGAAATTTGCGAGAGTAAAAAATTATTTTTTGAATAATTTACTATAGAAAAGGCAATCCCTGGCGTAATTAAAATTTGCGACAGTAAAAAATTATTTTTTGAATAATTTACTATAGAAAAGGCAATCCCTGGCGTAATTAAAATTTGCGACAGTAGAAAATTATTCTTTGAATAATTTACTATAGAAAAGGCAATCCCTGGCGGATTTGAAATTTGCCACAGTAAAAAATTATTTTTTGAATAATTTACTATAGAAAAGGCAATCCCTGGCGCACTTAAAATTTGCGACAGTATAAAATTATTTTTTGAAAAATTTACTATAGAAAAGGCAATCCCTGGCGTATTTAAAATTTGCGACAGTATAAAATTAATTTTTGAAAAATTTACTGTAGAAAAGGCAATCCCTGGCGCAATTAAAATTTGCGACAGTAGAAAATTATTTTTTGAAAAATTTACTGTAGAAAGGCAATCCCTGGCGCAATTAAAATTTGCGACAGTAGAAAATTATTCTTTGAATAATTTACTATATAAAAGGCAATCCCTGGCGTAATTAAAATTTGCGACATTAGAAAATTATTTTTTGAATAATTTACTTTAGAAAAGGCAATCCCTGGCGTAATTAAAATTTGCGACAGTAGAAAATCATTTTTTGAATAATTTACTATAGAAAAGGCAATCCCTGGCGTAATTAAAATTTGCGCCAGTATAAAATTATTTTTTGAAAAATTTACTATAGAAAAGGCAATCCCTGGCGTATTTAAAATTTGCGACAGTATAAAATTAATTTTTGAAAAATTTACTGTAGAAAAGGCAATCCCTGGCGCAATTAAAATTTGCGACAGTAGAAAATTATTCTTTGAATAATTTACTATAGAAAAGGCAATCCCTGGGATATTTAAAATTTGCGACTGTAGAAAATTATTTTTTGAATAATTTACTATAGAAAAGGCAATCCTTGGCGTAATTAAAATTTGCGACAGTAGAAAATTATTTTTTGAATAATTTACTATAGAAAAGGCAATCCCTGGCGTATTTAAAATTTGCGACAGTAAAAAATTAATTTGTGAAAAATTTACCTGGCGAAATTGAAATTTGCGAGAGTAAAAAATTATTTTTTGAATAATTTACTATAGAAAAGGCAATCCCTGGCGTAATTAAAATTTGCGACAGTAAAAAATTATTTTTTGAATAATTTACTATAGAAAAGGCAATCCCTGGGATATTTAAAATTTGCGACAGTATAAAATTAATTTTTGAAAAATTTACTGTAGAAAAGGGAATCCCTGGCGCAATTAAAATTTGCGACAGTAGAAAATTATTTTTTTGAATAATTTACTATAGAAAAGGCAATCCCTGGCGTAATTAAAATTTGCGACAGTAAAAAATTATTTTTTTAATAATTTACTATAGAAAAGGCAATCCCTGGCGTATTTAAAATTTGCGATATTAAGAAATTAATTTGTGAGAAATTTACTATAGAAAAGGCAATCCCTGGGATATTTAAAATTTGCGACAGTAAAAAATTATTTTTTGAAAAATTTACTATAGAAAAGGCAATCCCTGGCTTAATTAAAACTTGCGATAGTAAAAAATTATTTTTTGAAAAATTTACTATAGAAAAGGCAATCCCTGGCGCAATTAAAATTTGCGACAGTAGAAAATTATTTTTTGAATAATTTACTATAGATAGGGCAATCCCTGGCGCACTTAAAATTTGCGACAGTAAAAAATTATTTTGTGAGAAATTTACTATAGAAAAGGCAATCCCTGGAATATTTAAAATTTGCGACAGTAGAAAATTATTTTTTGAATAATTTACTATAGAAAAGGCAATCCCTGGCGTAATTTAAATTTGCGACAGTATAAAATTATTTTTTGAATAGTTTACTATAGGAAAGGCAATCCCTGGCGCACTTAAAATTTGCGACAGTAAAAAATTATTTTTTGAATAATTTACTATAGAAAAGGCAATCCCTGGCGTAATTAAAATTTGCGACAGTTGAAAATTATTTTTTGAATAATTTACTATAGAAAAGGCAATCCCTGGCGCAATTAAAATTTGCGACAGTAAAAAAATATTTTTTGAGTAATTAACTATAGAAAAGGCAATCCCTGTCGTATTTAAAATTTGCGACAGTAGAAAATTATTTTTTGAATAATTTACAATAGAAAAGGCAATCCCTGGCGTATTTAAAATTTGCGACAGTAAGAAATTAATTTTTGAGAAATTTACTATAGAAAAGGCAATCCCTGGGATATTTAAAATTTGCGACAGTAAAAAATTATTTTTTGAAAAATTTACTATAGAAAAGGCAATCCCTGGCGTAATTAAAATTTGCGACAGTAAAAAATTATTTTTGCAAAATTTACTGTAGAAAAGGCAATCCCTGGCGCAATTTAAACTTGCGATAGTAAAAAATTATTTTTTGAATAATTTACTATAGAACAGGCAATCCCTGGCGGATTTGAAATTTGCGACAGTAGATAATTATTTTTTGAAAAATTTACTGTAGAAAAGGCAATCCCTGGCGTAATTAAAATTTGCGACAGTAAAAAATTATTTTTTGAAAAATTTACTGTAGAAAAGGCAATCCCTGGCGCAATTAAAATTTGCGACAGTAAAAAATTATTTTTTGAATAATTTACTATAGAAAAGGCAATCCCTGGCGTATTTAAAATTTGCGACAGTAAAAAATTATTTTTTGAATAATTTACTATAGAAAAGGCAATCCCTGGCGTATTTAAAATTTGCGACAGTATAAAATTATTTTTTGAATAATTTACTATAGAAAAGGCAATCCCTGGCGTAATTAAAATTTGCGACAGTATAAAATTATTTTTTGAATAATTTACTATAGAAAAGGCAATCCCTGGCGTAATTAAAATTTGCGACAGTAGAAAATTATTTTTTGAATAATTTACTATAGAAAAGGCAATCCCTGGGATATTTAAAATTTGCGACTGTAGAAAATTATTTTTTGAATAATTTACTATAGAAAAGGCAATCCTTGGCGTAATTAAAATTTGCGACAGTAGAAAATTATTTTTTGAATAATTTACTATAGAAAAGGCAATCCCTGGCGCATTTAAAATTTGCGACAGTAAAAAATTAATTTGTGAAAAATTTACCTGGCGAAATTGAAATTTGCGAGAGTAAAAAATTATTTTTTGAATAATTTACTATAGAAAAGGCAATCCCTGGCGCAATTAAAATTTGCGACAGTAAAAAAATATTTTTTGAGTAATTAACTATAGAAAAGGCAATCCCTGTCGTATTTAAAATTTGCGACAGTAGAAAATTATTTTTTGAATAATTTACAATAGAAAAGGCAATCCCTGGCGTATTTAAAATTTGCGACAGTAAGAAATTAATTTTTGAGAAATTTACTATAGAAAAGGCAATCCCTGGGATATTTAAAATTTGCGACAGTAAAAAATTATTTTTTGAAAAATTTACTATAGAAAAGGCAATCCCTGGCGTAATTAAAATTTGCGACAGTAAAAAATTATTTTTTGCAAAATTTACTGTAGAAAAGGCAATCCCTGGCGCAATTTAAACTTGCGATAGTAAAAAATTATTTTTTGAATAATTTACTATAGAACAGGCAATCCCTGGCGGATTTGAAATTTGCGACAGTAGATAATTATTTTTTGAAAAATTTACTGTAGAAAAGGCAATCCCTGGCGTAATTAAAATTTGCGACAGTAAAAAATTATTTTTTGAAAAATTTACTGTAGAAAAGGCAATCCCTGGCGCAATTAAAATTTGCGACAGTAAAAAATTATTTTTTGAATAATTTACTATAGAAAAGGCAATCCCTGGCGTATTTAAAATTTGCGACAGTAAAAAATTATTTTTTGAATAATTTACTATAGAAAAGGCAATCCCTGGCGTATTTAAAATTTGCGACAGTATAAAATTATTTTTTGAATAATTTACTATAGAAAAGGCAATCCCTGGCGTAATTAAAATTTGCGACAGTATAAAATTATTTTTTGAATAATTTACTATAGAAAAGGCAATCCCTGGCGTAATTAAAATTTGCGACAGTAGAAAATTATTTTTTGAATAATTTACTATAGAAAAGGCAATCCCTGGGATATTTAAAATTTGCGACTGTAGAAAATTATTTTTTGAATAATTTACTATAGAAAAGGCAATCCTTGGCGTAATTAAAATTTGCGACAGTAGAAAATTATTTTTTGAATAATTTACTATAGAAAAGGCAATCCCTGGCGCATTTAAAATTTGCGACAGTAAAAAATTAATTTGTGAAAAATTTACCTGGCGAAATTGAAATTTGCGAGAGTAAAAAATTATTTTTTGAATAATTTACTATAGAAAAGGCAATCCCTGGCGTAATTAAAATTTGCGACAGTAAAAAATTATTTTTTGAATAAAATTACTATAGAAAAGGCAATCCCTGGGATATTTAAAATTTGCGACAGTATAAAATTAATTTTTGAAAAATTTACTGTAGAAAAGGGAATCCCTGGCGCAATTAAAATTTGCGACAGTAGAAAATTATTTTTTTGAATAATTTACTATAGAAAAGGCAATCCCTGGCGTAATTAAAATTTGCGACAGTAAAAAATTATTTTTTTAATAATTTACTATAGAAAAGGCAATCCCTGGCGTATTTAAAATTTGCGATATTAAGAAATTAATTTGTGAGAAATTTACTATAGAAAAGGCAATCCCTGGGATATTTAAAATTTGCGACAGTAAAAAATTATTTTTTGAAAAATTTACTATAGAAAAGGCAATCCCTGGCTTAATTAAAACTTGCGATAGTAAAAAATTATTTTTTGAAAAATTTACTATAGAAAAGGCAATCCCTGGCGCAATTAAAATTTGCGACAGTAGAAAATTATTTTTTGAATAATTTACTATAGATAAGGCAATCCCTGGCGCACTTAAAATTTGCGACAGTAAAAAATTATTTTGTGAGAAATTTACTATAGAAAAGGCAATCCCTGGAATATTTAAAATTTGCGACAGTAGAAAATTATTTTTTGAATAATTTACTATAGAAAAGGCAATCCCTGGCGTAATTTAAATTTGCGACAGTATAAAATTATTTTTTGAATAATTTACTATAGAAAAGGCAATCCCTGGCGCACTTAAAATTTGCGACAGTAAAAAATTATTTTTTGAATAATTTACTATATAAAACGCAATCCCTGGCGTAATTAAAATTTGCGACAGTTGAAAATTATTTTTTGAATAATTTACTATAGAAAGGCAATCCCTGGCGCAATTAAAATTTGCGACAGTAAAAAAATATTTTTTGAGTAATTAACTATAGAAAAGGCAATCCCTGTCGTATTTAAAATTTGCGACAGTAGAAAATTATTTTTTGAATAATTTACAATAGAAAAGGCAATCCCTGGCGTATTTAAAATTTGCGACAGTAAGAAATTAATTTTTGAGAAATTTACTATAGAAAAGGCAATCCCTGGGATATTTAAAATTTGCGACAGTAAAAAATTATTTTTTGAAAAATTTACTATAGAAAAGGCAATCCCTGGCGTAATTAAAATTTGCGACAGTAAAAAATTATTTTTTGCAAAATTTACTGTAGAAAAGGCAATCCCTGGCGCAATTAAAACTTGCGATAGTAAAAAATTATTTTTTGAATAATTTACTATAGAAAAGGCAATCCCTGGCGGATTTGAAATTTGCGACAGTAGATAATTATTTTTTGAAAAATTTACTGTAGAAAAGGCAATCCCTGGCGTAATTAAAATTTGCGACAGTAAAAAATTATTTTTTGAAAAATTTACTGTAGAAAAGGCAATCCCTGGCGCAATTAAAATTTGCGACAGTAAAAAATTATTTTTCGAATAATTTACTATAGAAAAGGCAATCCCTGGCGTATTTAAAATTTGCGACAGTAAAAAATTATTTTTTGAATAATTTACTATAGAAAAGGCAATCCCTGGCGTATTTAAAATTTGCGACAGTATAAAATTATTTTTTGAATAATTTACTATAGAAAAGGCAATCCCTGGCGTAATTAAAATTTGCGACAGTATAAAATTATTTTTTGAATAATTTACTATAGAAAAGGCAATCCCTGGCGTAATTAAAATTTGCGACAGTAGAAAATTATTTTTTGAATAATTTACTATAGAAAAGGCAATCCCTGGGATATTTAAAATTTGCGACTGTAGAAAATTATTTTTTGAATAATTTACTATAGAAAAGGCAATCCTTGGCGTAATTAAAATTTGCGACAGTAGAAAATTATTTTTTGAATAATTTACTATAGAAAAGGCAATCCCTGGCGCATTTAAAATTTGCGACAGTAAAAAATTAATTTGTGAAAAATTTACCTGGCGAAATTGAAATTTGCGAGAGTAAAAAATTATTTTTTGAATAATTTACTATAGAAAAGGCAATCCCTGGCGTAATTAAAATTTGCGACAGTAAAAAATTATTTTTTGAATAAAATTACTATAGAAAAGGCAATCCCTGGGATATTTAAAATTTGCGACAGTATAAAATTAATTTTTGAAAAATTTACTGTAGAAAAGGGAATCCCTGGCGCAATTAAAATTTGCGACAGTAGAAAATTATTTTTTTGAATAATTTACTATAGAAAAGGCAATCCCTGGCGTAATTAAAATTTGCGACAGTAAAAAATTATTTTTTTAATAATTTACTATAGAAAAGGCAATCCCTGGCGTATTTAAAATTTGCGATATTAAGAAATTAATTTGTGAGAAATTTACTATAGAAAAGGCAATCCCTGGGATATTTAAAATTTGCGACAGTAAAAAATTATTTTTTGAAAAATTTACTATAGAAAAGGCAATCCCTGGCTTAATTAAAACTTGCGATAGTAAAAAATTATTTTTTGAAAAATTTACTATAGAAAAGGCAATCCCTGGCGCAATTAAAATTTGCGACAGTAGAAAATTATTTTTTGAATAATTTACTATAGATAAGGCAATCCCTGGCGCACTTAAAATTTGCGACAGTAAAAAATTATTTTGTGAGAAATTTACTATAGAAAAGGCAATCCCTGGAATATTTAAAATTTGCGACAGTAGAAAATTATTTTTTGAATAATTTACTATAGAAAAGGCAATCCCTGGCGTAATTTAAATTTGCGACAGTATAAAATTATTTTTTGAATAATTTACTATAGAAAAGGCAATCCCTGGCGCACTTAAAATTTGCGACAGTAAAAAATTATTTTTTGAATAATTTACTATATAAAACGCAATCCCTGGCGTAATTAAAATTTGCGACAGTTGAAAATTATTTTTTGAATAATTTACTATAGAAAGGCAATCCCTGGCGCAATTAAAATTTGCGACAGTAAAAAAATATTTTTTGAGTAATTAACTATAGAAAAGGCAATCCCTGTCGTATTTAAAATTTGCGACAGTAGAAAATTATTTTTTGAATAATTTACTATAGAAAAGGCAATCCCTGGCGTATTTAAAATTTGCGACAGTAAGAAATTAATTTTTGAGAAATTTACTATAGAAAAGGCAATCCCTGGGATATTTAAAATTTGCGACAGTAAAAAATTATTTTTTGAAAAATTTACTATAGAAAAGGCAATCCCTGGCGTAATTAAAATTTGCGACAGTAAAAAATTATTTTTTGCAAAATTTACTGTAGAAAAGGCAATCCCTGGCGCAATTAAAACTTGCGATAGTAAAAAATTATTTTTTGAATAATTTACTATAGAAAAGGCAATCCCTGGCGGATTTGAAATTTGCGACAGTAGATAATTATTTTTTGAAAAATTTACTGTAGAAAAGGCAATCCCTGGCGTAATTAAAATTTGCGACAGTAAAAAATTATTTTTTGAAAAATTTACTGTAGAAAAGGCAATCCCTGGCGCAATTAAAATTTGCGACAGTAAAAAATTATTTTTTGAATAATTTACTATAGAAAAGGCAATCCCTGGCGTATTTAAAATTTGCGACAGTAAAAAATTATTTTTTGAAAAATTTACTATAGAAAAGGCAATCGCTGGCGTAATTAAAATTTGCGACAGTAAAAATTATTTTTTGAATAATTTACTATAGAAAAGGCAGTCCCTGGCGCAATTAAAATTTGCGACAGTATAAAATTATTTTTTGAATAATTTACTATAGAAAAGGCAATCCCTGGCGTAATTAAAATTTGCGATAGTAGAAAATTATTTTTTGAATAATTTACTATAGAAAAGGCAATCCCTGGCGTAATTAAAATTTGCGACAGTAAAAAATTATTTTTTGAATAATTTACTATAGAAAAGGCAATCCCTGGCGCACTTAAAATTAGCGACAGTAAAAAAATATTTTTTGAATAATTTACTATAGAAAAGGCAATCCCTGGCGCAATTAAAATTTGCGAGAGTAGAAAATTATTTTTTGAAAAATTTGCTGTAGAAAAGGCAATCCCTGGCGCAATTAAAATTTGCGACAGTAAAAAATTATTTTTTGAATAATTTACTATAGAAAAGGCAATCCCTGGCGTATTTAAAATTTGCGACAGTAAAAAATTATTTTTTGAAAAATTTACTATAGAAATGGCAATCCCTGGCGTAATTAAAATTTGCGACAGTTGAAAATTATTTTTTGAATAATTTACTATAGAAAAGGCAATCCCTGGCGTAATTAAAATTTGCGACAGTAAAAAAATTATTTTTTGAATAATTTACTATAGAAAAGGCAATCCCTGGCGCACTTACAATTTGCGACAGTAAAAAATTATTTTTTGAATAATTTACTATAGAAAAGGCAATCCCTGGGATATTTAAAATTTGCGACAGTAAAAAATTATTTTTTGAATAATTTACTATAGAAAAGGCAATCCCTGGCGTAATTAAAATTTGCGACAGTAGAAAATTAATTTTGAATAATTTACTATAGAAAAGGCAATCCCTGGCGTACTTAAAATTTGCGACAGTAAAAAATTATTTTTTGAATAATTTACTATAGAAAAGGCAATCCCTGGCGCACTTAAAATTTGCGACAGTAAAAAAATATTTTTTGAATAATTTACTATAGAAAAGGCAATCGCTGGCGCACTTAAAATTTGCGACAGTAAAAAATTATTTTTTGAATAATTTACTATAGAAAAGGCAATCCCTGGCGTAATGAAAATTTGCTACAGTAGATAATTATTTTTTGAATAATTTAGTATAGAAAAGGCAATCCCTGGCGTATTTAAAATTTGCGACAGTAAAAAATTAATATTTTGAAAAATTTACTGTAGAAAAGGCAATCCCTGGCGTATTTAAAATTTGCGACAGTAAGAAATTAATTTGTGAGAAATTTACTATAGAAAAGGCAAACCCTGGGATATTTAAAATTTGCGACAGTAAAAAATTATTTTTTGAAAAATTTCCTATAGAAAAGGCAATCCCTGGCGTAATTAAAATTTGCGACAGTAAAAAATTATTTTTTGCAAAATTTACTGTAGAAAAGGCAATCCCTGGCGCAATTAAAACTTGCGATAGTAAAAAATTATTTTTTGAATAATTTACTATAGAAAAGGCAATCCCTGGCGTAATTAAAATTTGCTACAGTAGATAATTATTTTTTGAATAATTTACTATAGAAAAGGCAATCCCTGGCGTATTTAAAATTTGCGACAGTAAAAAATTAATATTTTGAAAAATTTACTGTAGAAAAGGCAATCCCTGGCGCAATTAAAATTTGCGACAGTATAAAATTATTTTTTGAATAATTTACTATAGAAAAGCAATCCCTGGCGTAATTAAAATTTGCGACAGTATAAAAGTATTTTTTGAATAATTTACTATAGAAAAGGCAATCCCTTGCGTAATTAAAATTTGCGACAGTAGAAAATTATTTTTTGAATAATTTCCTATAGGAAAGGCAATCCCTGACGTATTTAAAATTTGTGACAGTAAAAAATTAATTTGTGAAAAATTTACCTGGCGAAATTGAAATTTGCGAGAGTAAAAAATTATTTTTTGAATAATTTACTATAGAAAAGGCAATCCCTGGCATAATTAAAATTTGCGACAGTAAAAAATTTTTTTTTGAATAATTTACTATAGAAAAGGCAATCCCTGGCGCACTTAAAATTTGCGACAGTAAAAAATTATTTTTTGAATAATTTACTATAGAATTGGCAATCCCTGGCGTATTTAAAATTTGCGAAAGTAGAAAATTATTTTTTGAATAATTTACTATAGAAAAGGCAATCCCTGGCGCACTTAAAATTTGCGACAGTAGAAAATTATTTTTTGAATAATTTACTATAGAAAAGGCAATCCCTGGCGTATTTAAAATTTGCGACAGTAGAAAATTATTTTTTGAATAATTTACTATAGAAAAGGCAATCCCTGGCGCACTTAAAATTTGCGACAGTAGAAAATTATTTTTTTAATAATTTACTATAGAAAAGGCAATCCCTGGCGTATTTAAAATTTGCGACAGTAGAAAATTATTTTTTGAATAATTTACTATAGAAAAGGCAATCCCTGGCGTATTTAAAATTTGCGACAGTAAGAAATTAATTTGTGAGAAATTTACTATAGAAAAGGCAATCCCTGGGATATTTAAAATTTGCGACAGTAAAAAATTATTTTTTGAAAAATTTCCTATAGAAAAGGCAATCCCTGGCGTAATTAAAATTTGCGACAGTAAAAAATTATTTTTTGCAAAATTTACTGTAGAAAAGGCAATCCCTGGCGCAATTAAAACTTGCGATACTAAAAAATTATTTTTTGAATAATTTACTATAGAAAAGGCAATCCCTGGCGTAATTAAAATTTGCTACAGTAGATAATTATTTTTTGAATAATTTACTATAGAAAAGGCAATCCCTGGCGTATTTAAAATTTGCGACAGTAAAAAATTAATATTTTGAAAAATTTACTGTAGAAAAGGCAATCCCTGGCGCAATTAAAATTTGCGACAGTATAAAATTATTTTTTGAATAATTTACTATAGAAAAGCAATCCCTGGCGTAATTAAAATTTGCGACAGTATAAAAGTATTTTTTGAATAATTTACTATAGAAAAGGCAATCCCTTGCGTAATTAAAATTTGCGACAGTAGAAAATTATTTTTTGAATAATTTCGTATAGAAAAGGCAATCCCTGACGTATTTAAAATTTGTGACAGTAAAAAATTAATTTGTGAAAAATTTACCTGGCGAAATTGAAATTTGCGAGAGTAAAAAATTATTTTTTGAATAATTTACTATAGAAAAGTCAATCCCTGGCGTAATTAAAATTTGCGACAGTAAAAAATTATTTTTTGAATAATTTACTATAGAAAAGGCAATCCCTGGCGCACTTAAAATTTGCGACAGTAAAAAATTATTTTTTGAATAATTTACTATAGAATTGGCAATCCCTGGCGTATTTAAAATTTGCGACAGTAGAAAATTATTTTTTGAATAATTTACTATAGAAAAGGCAATCCCTGGCGCACTTAAAATTTGCGACAGTAGAAAATTATTTTTCGAATAATTTACTATAGAAAAGGCAATCCCTGGCGTATTTAAAATTTGCGACAGTAGAAAATTATTTTATGAATAATTTACTATAGAAAAGGCAATCCCTGGCGTATTTAAAATTTGCGACAGTAAGAAATTAATTTCTGAGAAATTTACTATAGAAAAGGCAATCCCTGGGATATTTAAAATTTGCGACAGTAAAAAATTATTTTTGAAAAATTTCCTATAGAAAAGGCAATCCCTGGCGTAATTAAAATTTGCGACAGTAAAAAATTATTTTTTGCAAAATTTACTGTGGAAAAGGCAATCCCTGGCGCAATTAAAACTTGCGATAGTAAAAAATTATTTTTTGAATAATTTACTATAGAAGAGGCAATCCCTGGCGGATTTGAAATTTGCGACAGTAAAAAATTATTTTTTGAATAATTTACTATAGAAAAGGCAATCCCTGGCGTATTTAAAATTTGCTACAGTAGATAATTATTTTTTGAATTATTTACTATAGAAAAGGCAATCCCTGGCATATTTAAAATTTGCGACAGTAAAAAATTAATATTTTGAAAAATTTACTGTAGAAAAGGCAATCCCTGGCGCAATTAAAATTTGCGACAGTATAAAATTATTTTTTGAATAATTTACTAT
The DNA here is from genome assembly GCA_963930735.1 of Dioctria linearis. NCBI lineage: Eukaryota > Metazoa > Arthropoda > Insecta > Diptera > Asilidae > Dioctria > Dioctria linearis. The sequence goes on along the minus strand of CAWVNZ010000872.1, from coordinate 139,732 downwards.
AGAAAAGCAATCCCTGGCGTAATTAAAATTTGCGACAGTATAAAAGTATTTTTTGAATAATTTACTATAGAAAAGGCAATCCCTTGCGTAATTAAAATTTGCGACAGTAGAAAATTATTTTTTGAATAATTTACTATAGAAAAGGCAATCCCTGACGTATTTAAAACTTGTGACCGTAAAAAATTAATTTGTGAAAAATTTACCTGGCGAAATTGAAATTTGCGAGAGTAAAAAATTATTTTTTGAATAATTTACTATAGAAAAGGCAATCCCTGGCGTAATTAAAATTTGCGACAGTAAAAAATTATTTTTTGAATAATTTACTATAGAAAAGGCAATCCCTGGCGCACTTAAAATTTGCGACAGTAAAAAATTATTTTTTGAATAATTTTCTATAGAAATGGCAATCCCTGGCGTATTTAAAATTTGCGACAGTAGAAAATTATTTTTTGAATAATTTACTATAGAAAAGGCAATCCCTGGCGCACTTAAATTTGCGACAGTAGAAAATTATTTTTTGAATAATTTACTATAGAAAAGGCAATCCCTGGCGTATTTAAAATTTGCGACAGTAGAAAATTATTTTTTGAATAATTTACTATAGAAAAGGCAATCCCTGGCGTATTTAAAATTTGCGACAGTAAGAAATTAATTTGTGAGCAATTTACTATAGAAAAGGCAATCCCTGGGATATTTAAAATTTGCGACAGTAAAAAATTATTTTTTGAAAAATTTCCTATAGAAAAGGCAATCCCTGACGTAATTAAAATTTGCGACAGTAAAAAATAATTTTTTGCAAAATTTACTGTAGAAAAGGCAATCCCTGGCGCAATTAAAACTTGCGACAGTAGAAAATTATTTTTTGAATAATTTACTATAGAAAAGGCAATCCCTGGTATATTTAAAATTTGCGACAGTAGAAAATTATTTTTTCAATAATTTACTACAGAAAAGGCAATCCCTGGGATATTTAAAATTTGCGACAGTAGAAAATTATTTTTTGAATAATTTACTATAGAAAAGGCAATCCCTGGCGCAATTAAAATTTGCGACAGTAAAAAATTAATTTGTGAAAAATTTACTTGGCGAAATTGAAGTTTGCGAGAGTAAAAAATTATCTTTTGAATAATTTACTATAGAAAAGGCAATCCCTGGCGTAATTAAAATTTGCGACAGTAGAAAATTATTTTTTGAATAATTTACTATAGAAAAGGCAATCCCTGGTATATTTAAAATTTGCGACAGTAGAAAATTATTTTTTGAATAATTTACTATAGAAAAGGCAATCCCTGGCGTAATTAAAATTTTCGACAGTAGAAAATTATTTTTTGAATAATTTGCTATAGAAAAGGCAATCCCTGGCGTATTTAAAATTTGCGAAAGTAAGAAATTAATTTGTGAGAAATTTACTATAGAAAAGGCAATCCCTGGGATATTTAAAATTTGCGACAGTAAAAAATTATTTTTTGAATAATTTACTATAGAAAAGGCAATCCCTGGCGTATTTAAAATTTGCGACAGTAAGAAATTAATTTGTGAGAAATTTACTATAGAAAAGGCAATCCCTGGGATATTTAAAATTTGCGACAGTAAAAAATTATTTTTTGAATAATTTACTATAGAAAAGGCAATCCCTGGCGCAATTAAAATTTGCGACAGTAAAAAATTAATTTGTGAAAAACTTACTTGGCGAAATTGAAATTTGCGAGTGTAAAAAATTATCTTTTGAATAATTTACTATAGAAAAGGCAATACCTGGCGTAATTAAAATTTGCGACAGTAGAAAATTATTTTTTGAATAATTTACTATAGAAAAGGCAATCCCTGGTATATTTAAAATTTGCGACAGTAGAAAATTATTTTTTGAATAATTTACTATAGAAAAGGCAATCCCTGGCGTAATTAAAATTTGCGACAGTAGAAAATTATTTTTTGAATAATTTGCTATAGAAAAGGCAATCCCTGGCGTATTTAAAATTTGCGACAGTAAAAAATTAATTTGTGAAAAATTTACCTGGCGAAATTGAAATTTGCGAGAGTAAAAAATTATTTTTTGAATAATTTACTATAGAAAAGGCAATCCCTGGCGTAATTAAAATTTGCGACAGTAAAAAATTATTTTTTGAATAATTTACTATAGAAAAGGCAATCCCTGGCGCACTTAAAATTTGCGACAGTAAAAAATTATTTTTTGAATAATTTACTATAGAAAAGGCAATTCCTGGCGTAATTAAAATTTGCGACAGTAGAAAATTATTTTTTGAATAATTTACTATAGAAAAGGCAATCCCTGGCGTAATTAAAATTTGCGACAGTAGAAAATTATTTTTTGAATAATTTACTATAGAAAAGGCAATCCCTGGGATATTTAAAATTTGCGACAGTAGAAAATTATTTTTTGAATAATTTACTATAGAAAAGGCAATCCCTGGCGTAATTAAAATTTGCGACAGTAGAAAATTATTTTTTGAATAATTTACTATAGAAAGGCAATCCCTGGCGTATTTAAAATTTGCGACAGTAAAAAATTAATTTGTGAGAAATTTACCTGGCGAAATTGAAATTTGCGACAGCTAAAAATTATTTTTTGAATAATTTACTATAGAAAAGGCAATCCCTGGCGCAATTAAAATTTGCGTCAGTAAAAAATTATTTTTTGAATAATTTACTATAGAAAAGGCAATCCCTGGCGTAATTAAAATTTGCGACAGTATAAAATTATTTTTTGAATAATTTACTATAGAAAAGGCAATACCTGGCGTAATTAAAATTTGCGACAGTATAAAATTATTTTTTGAATAATTTACTATAGAAAAGGCAATCCCTGGCGTAATTAAAATTTGCGACAGTAGAAAATTATTTTTTGAATAATTTACTATAGAAAGGGCAATCCCTGGCGTATTTAAAATTTGCGACAGTAAAAAATTAATTTGTGAAAAATTTACCTGGCGAAATTGAAATTTGCGAGAGTAAAAAATTATTTTTTGAATAATTTACTTTAGAAAAGGCAATCCCTGGCGTAATTAAAATTTGCGACAGTAAAAAATTATTTTTTGAATAATTTACTATAGAAAAGGCAATCCCTGGCGCACTTAAAATTTGCGACAGTAAAAAATTATTTTTTGAATAATTTACTATAGAAAAGGCAATCCCTGGCGTATTTAAAATATGCGACAGTAGAAAATTATTTTTTGAATAATTTACTATAGAAAAGGCAATCCCTGGCGTATTTAAAATTTGCGACAGTAAGAAATTAATTTGTGAGAAATTTACTATAGAAAAGGCAATCCCTGGGATATTTAAAATTTGCGACAGTAAAAAATTATTTTTTGAAAAATTTACTATAGAAAAGGCAATCCCTGGCGTAATTAAAATTTGCGACAGTAAAAAATTAGTTTTTGAATAATTTACTATAGAAAAGGCAATCCCTGGCGTATTTAAAATTTTCGACAGTAAAAAATTATTTTTTGAATAGTTTACTATAGAAAAGGCAATCCCTGGCGTAATTAAAATTTGCGACAGTATAAAATTATTTTTTGAATAATTTACTATAGAAAAGGCAATACCTGGCGTAATTAAAATTTGCGACAGTATAAAATTATTTTTTGAATAATTTACTATAGAAAAGGCAATCCCTGGCGTAATTAAAATTTGCGACAGTAGAAAATTATTTTTTGAATAATTTACTATAGAAAGGGCAATCCCTGGCGTATTTAAAATTTGCGACAGTAAAAAATTAATTTGTGAAAAATTTACCTGGCGAAATTGAAATTTGCGAGAGTAAAAAATTATTTTTTGAATAATTTACTTTAGAAAAGGCAATCCCTGGCGTAATTAAAATTTGCGACAGTAAAAAATTATTTTTTGAATAATTTACTATAGAAAAGGCAATCCCTGGCGCACTTAAAATTTGCGACAGTAAAAAATTATTTTTTGAATAATTTACTATAGAAAAGGCAATCCCTGGCGTATTTAAAATATGCGACAGTAGAAAATTATTTTTTGAATAATTTACTATAGAAAAGGCAATCCCTGGCGTATTTAAAATTTGCGACAGTAAGAAATTAATTTGTGAGAAATTTACTATAGAAAAGGCAATCCCTGGGATATTTAAAATTTGCGACAGTAAAAAATTATTTTTTGAAAAATTTACTATAGAAAAGGCAATCCCTGGCGTAATTAAAATTTGCGACAGTAAAAAATTAGTTTTTGAATAATTTACTATAGAAAAGGCATTCCCTGGCGTATTTAAAATTTTCGACAGTAAAAAATTATTTTTTGAATAGTTTACTATAGAAAAGGCAATCCCTGGCGTAATTAAAATTTGCGACAGTATAAAATTATTTTTTGAATAATTTACTATAGAAAAGGCAATCCCTGGCGCACTTAAAATTTGCGACAGTAAAAAATTATTTTTTGAATAATTTACTATAGAAAAGGCAATCCCTGGCGTAATTAAAATTTGCGACAGTAGAAAATTATTTGTTGAATAATTTACTATAGAAAAGGCAATCCCTGGCGCAGTTAAAATTTGCGATAGTAAAAAATTATTTTTTTGAATAATTTACTATAGAAAAGGCAATCCCTGGGATATTTAAAATTTGCGACAATATACAATTAATTTTTGAAAAATTTACTGTAGAAAAGGCAATCCCTGGCGCAATTAAAATTTGCGACAGTAGAAAATTATTTTTTTGAATAATTTACTATAGAAAAGGCAATCCCTGGCGTAATTAAAATTTGCGACAGTAGAAAATTATTTTTTGAATAATTTACTATAGAAAAGGCAATCCCTGGCGTATTTAAAATTTGCGACATTAAGAAATTAATTTGTGAGAAATTTACTATAGAAAAGGCAATCCCTGGGATATTTAAAATTTGCGACAGTAAAAAATTATTTTTTGAAAAATTTACTATAGAAAAGGCAATCCCTGGCGTATTTAAAATTTTCGACAGTAAAAAATTATTTTTTGAATAGTTTACTATAGAAAAGGCAATCCCTGGCGTAATTAAAATTTGCGACAGTTGAAATTTATTTTTTGAAAAATTTACTATCGGAAAGGCAATCCCTGGCGCAATTAAAATTTGCGACAGTAAAAAATTATTTTTTGAGTAATTTACTATAGAAAAGGCAATCCCTGGCGTATTTAAAATTTGCGACAGTAGAAAATTATTTTTTGAATAATTTACTATAGAAAAGGCAATCCCTGTCGCAATTAAAATTTGCGACAGTAAAAAATTATTTTTTGAATAATTTACTATAGAAAAGGCAATCCCTGGCGTAATTAAAATTTGCGACAGTATAAAATTATTTTTTGAATAATTTACTATAGAAAAGGCAATCCCTGGCGTAATTAAAATTTGCGACAGTTGAAAATTATTTTTTGAATAATTTACTATAGAAAAGGCAATCCCTGGCGTAATTAAAATTTGCGACAGTAGAAAATTATTTTTTGAATAATTTACTATAGAAAAGGCAATCCCTGGCGCACTTAAAATTTGCGACAGTAAAAAATTATTTTTTGAATAATTTACTATAGAAAAGGCAATTCCTGGCGTAATTAAAATTTGCGACAGTAGAAAATTATTTTTTGAATAATTTACTATAGAAAAGGCAATCCCTGGCGTAATTAAAATTTGCGACAGTAGAAAATTATTTTTTGAATAATTTACTATAGAAGAGGCAATCCCTGGGATATTTAAAATTTGCGACAGTAGAAAATTATTTTTTGAATAATTTACTATAGAAAAGGCAATCCCTGGCGTAATTAAAATTTGCGACAGTAGAAAATTATTTTTTGAATAATTTACTATAGAAAGGCAATCCCTGGCGTATTTAAAATTTGCGACAGTAAAAAATTAATTTGTGAGAAATTTACCTGGCGAAATTGAAATTTGCGACAGTTAAAAATTATTTTTTGAATAATTTACTATAGAAAAGGCAATCCCTGGCGCAATTAAAATTTGCGTCAGTAAAAAATTATTTTTTGAATAATTTACTATAGAAAAGGCAATCCCTGGCGTAATTAAAATTTGCGACAGTATAAAATTATTTTTTGAATAATTTACTATAGAAAAGGCAATACCTGGCGTAATTAAAATTTGCGACAGTATAAAATTATTTTTTGAATAATTTACTATAGAAAAGGCAATCCCTGGCGTAATTAAAATTTGCGACAGTAGAAAATTATTTTTTGAATAATTTACTATAGAAAGGGCAATCCCTGGCGTATTTAAAATTTGCGACAGTAAAAAATTAATTTGTGAAAAATTTACCTGGCGAAATTGAAATTTGCGAGAGTAAAAAATTATTTTTTGAATAATTTACTTTAGAAAAGGCAATCCCTGGCGTAATTAAAATTTGCGACAGTAAAAAATTATTTTTTGAATAATTTACTATAGAAAAGGCAATCCCTGGCGCACTTAAAATTTGCGACAGTAAAAAATTATTTTTTGAATAATTTACTATAGAAAAGGCAATCCCTGGCGTATTTAAAATATGCGACAGTAGAAAATTATTTTTTGAATAATTTACTATAGAAAAGGCAATCCCTGGCGTATTTAAAATTTGCGACAGTAAGAAATTAATTTGTGAGAAATTTACTATAGAAAAGGCAATCCCTGGGATATTTAAAATTTGCGACAGTAAAAAATTATTTTTTGAAAAATTTACTATAGAAAAGGCAATCCCTGGCGTAATTAAAATTTGCGACAGTAAAAAATTAGTTTTTGAATAATTTACTATAGAAAAGGCAATCCCTGGCGTATTTAAAATTTTCGACAGTAAAAAATTATTTTTTGAATAGTTTACTATAGAAAAGGCAATCCCTGGCGTAATTAAAATTTGCGACAGTATAAAATTATTTTTTGAATAATTTACTATAGAAAAGGCAATACCTGGCGTAATTAAAATTTGCGACAGTATAAAATTATTTTTTGAATAATTTACTATAGAAAAGGCAATCCCTGGCGTAATTAAAATTTGCGACAGTAGAAAATTATTTTTTGAATAATTTACTATAGAAAGGGCAATCCCTGGCGTATTTAAAATTTGCGACAGTAAAAAATTAATTTGTGAAAAATTTACCTGGCGAAATTGAAATTTGCGAGAGTAAAAAATTATTTTTTGAATAATTTACTTTAGAAAAGGCAATCCCTGGCGTAATTAAAATTTGCGACAGTAAAAAATGATTTTTTGAATAATTTACTATAGAAAAGGCAATCCCTGGCGCACTTAAAATTTGCGACAGTAAAAAATTATTTTTTGAATAATTTACTATAGAAAAGGCAATCCCTGGCGTATTTAAAATATGCGACAGTAGAAAATTATTTTTTGAATAATTTACTATAGAAAAGGCAATCCCTGGCGTATTTAAAATTTGCGACAGTAAGAAATTAATTTGTGAGAAATTTACTATAGAAAAGGCAATCCCTGGGATATTTAAAATTAGCGACAGTAAAAAATTATTTTTTGAAAAATTTACTATAGAAAAGGCAATCCCTGGCGTAATTAAAATTTGCGACAGTAAAAAATTAGTTTTTGAATAATTTACTATAGAAAAGGCAATCCCTGGCGTATTTAAAATTTTCGACAGTAAAAAATTATTTTTTGAATAGTTTACTATAGAAAAGGCAATCCCTGGCGTAATTAAAATTTGCGACAGTATAAAATTATTTTTTGAATAATTTACTATAGAAAAGGCAATCCCTGGCGCACTTAAAATTTGCGACAGTAAGAAATTATTTTTTGAATAATTTACTATAGAAAAGGCAATCCCTGGCGTAATTAAAATTTGCGACAGTAGAAAATTATTTTTTGAATAATTTACTATAGAAAAGGCAATCCCTGGCGCAGTTAAAATTTGCGATAGTAAAAAATTATTTTTTTGAATAATTTACTATAGAAAAGGCAATCCCTGGGATATTTAAAATTTGCGACAATATACAATTAATTTTTGAAAAATTTACTGTAGAAAAGGCAATCCCTGGCGCAATTAAAATTTGCGACAGTAGAAAATTATTTTTTTGAATAATTTACTATAGAAAAGGCAATCCCTGGCGTAATTAAAATTTGCGACAGTAGAAAATTATTTTTTGAATAATTTACTATAGAAAAGGCAATCCCTGGCGTATTTAAAATTTGCGACATTAAGAAATTAATTTGTGAGAAATTTACTATAGAAAAGGCAATCCCTGGGATATTTAAAATTTGCGACAGTAAAAAATTATTTTTTGAAAAATTTACTATAGAAAAGGCAATCCCTGGCGTATTTAAAATTTTCGACAGTAAAAAATTATTTTTTGAATAGTTTACTATAGAAAAGGCAATCCCTGGCGTAATTAAAATTTGCGACAGTTGAAATTTATTTTTTGAATAATTTACTATCGAAAAGGCAATCCCTGGCGCAATTAAAATTTGCGACAGTAAAAAATTATTTTTTGAGTAATTTACTATAGAAAAGGCAATCCCTGGCGTATTTAAAATTTGCGACAGTAGAAAATTATTTTTTGAATAATTTACTATAGAAAAGGCAATCCCTGGCGCAATTAAAATTTGCGACAGTAAAAAATTATTTTTTGAATAATTTACTATAGAAAAGGCAATCCCTGGCGTAATTAAAATTTGCGACAGTATAAAATTATTTTTTGAATAATTTACTATAGAAAAGGCAATCCCTGGCGTAATTAAAATTTGCGACAGTTGAAAATTATTTTTTGAATAATTTACTATAGAAAAGGCAATCCCTGGCGTAATTAAAATTTGCGACAGTAGAAAATTATTTTTCGAATAATTTACTATAGAAAAGGCAATCCCTGGCGCACTTAAAATTTGCGACAGTAAAAAATTATTTTTTGAATAATTTACTATAGAAAAGGCAATCCCTGGGATATTTAAAAATTGCGACAATATAAAATTAATTTTTGAAAAATTTACTGTAGAAAAGGCAATCCCTGGCGCAATTAAAATTTGCGACAGTAGAAAATTATTTTTTTGAATAATTTACTATAGAAAAGGCAATCCCTGGCGTAATTAAAATTTGCGACAGTAAAAAATTATTTTTTTAATAATTTACTATAGAAAAGGCAATCCCTGGCGCAATTAAAATTTGCGTCAGTAAAAAATTATTTTTTGAATAATTTACTATAGAAAAGGCAATCCCTGGCGTAATTAAAATTTGCGACAGTATAAAATTATTTTTTGAATAATTTACTATAGAAAAGGCAATACCTGGCGTAATTAAAATTTGCGACAGTATAAAATTATTTTTTGAATAATTTACTATAGAAAAGGCAATCCCTGGCGTAATTAAAATTTGCGACAGTAGAAAATTATTTTTTGAATAATTTACTATAGAAAGGGCAATCCCTGGCGTATTTAAAATTTGCGACAGTAAAAAATTAATTTGTGAAAAATTTACCTGGCGAAATTGAAATTTGCGAGAGTAAAAAATTATTTTTTGAATAATTTACTTTAGAAAAGGCAATCGCTGGCGTAATTAAAATTTGCGACAGTAAAAAATTATTTTTTGAATAATTTACTATAGAAAAGGCAATCCCTGGCGCACTTAAAATTTGCGACAGTAAAAAATTATTTTTTGAATAATTTACTATAGAAAAGGCAATCCCTGGCGTATTTAAAATATGCGACAGTAGAAAATTATTTTTTGAATAATTTACTATAGAAAAGGCAATCCCTGGCGTATTTAAAATTTGCGACAGTAAGAAATTAATTTGTGAGAAATTTACTATAGAAAAGGCAATCCCTGGGATATTTAAAATTTGCGACAGTAAAAAATTATTTTTTGAAAAATTTACTATAGAAAAGGCAATCCCTGGCGTAATTAAAATTTGCGACAGTAAAAAATTAGTTTTTGAATAATTTACTATAGAAAAGGCAATCCCTGGCGTATTTAAAATTTTCGACAGTAAAAAATTATTTTTTGAATAGTTTACTATAGAAAAGGCAATCCCTGGCGTAATTAAAATTTGCGACAGTATAAAATTATTTTTTGAATAATTTACTATAGAAAAGGCAATACCTGGCGTAATTAAAATTTGCGACAGTATAAAATTATTTTTTGAATAATTTACTATAGAAAAGGCAATCCCTGGCGTAATTAAAATTTGCGACAGTAGAAAATTATTTTTTGAATAATTTACTATAGAAAGGGCAATCCCTGGCGTATTTAAAATTTGCGACAGTAAAAAATTAATTTGTGAAAAATTTACCTGGCGAAATTGAAATTTGCGAGAGTAAAAAATTATTTTTTGAATAATTTACTTTAGAAAAGGCAATCCCTGGCGTAATTAAAATTTGCGACAGTAAAAAATGATTTTTTGAATAATTTACTATAGAAAAGGCAATCCCTGGCGCACTTAAAATTTGCGACAGTAAAAAATTATTTTTTGAATAATTTACTATAGAAAAGGCAATCCCTGGCGTATTTAAAATATGCGACAGTAGAAAATTATTTTTTGAATAATTTACTATAGAAAAGGCAATCCCTGGCGTATTTAAAATTTGCGACAGTAAGAAATTAATTTGTGAGAAATTTACTATAGAAAAGGCAATCCCTGGGATATTTAAAATTAGCGACAGTAAAAAATTATTTTTTGAAAAATTTACTATAGAAAAGGCAATCCCTGGCGTAATTAAAATTTGCGACAGTAAAAAATTAGTTTTTGAATAATTTACTATAGAAAAGGCAATCCCTGGCGTATTTAAAATTTTCGACAGTAAAAAATTATTTTTTGAATAGTTTACTATAGAAAAGGCAATCCCTGGCGTAATTAAAATTTGCGACAGTATAAAATTATTTTTTGAATAATTTACTATAGAAAAGGCAATCCCTGGCGCACTTAAAATTTGCGACAGTAAGAAATTATTTTTTGAATAATTTACTATAGAAAAGGCAATCCCTGGCGTAATTAAAATTTGCGACAGTAGAAAATTATTTTTTGAATAATTTACTATAGAAAAGGCAATCCCTGGCGCAGTTAAAATTTGCGATAGTAAAAAATTATTTTTTTGAATAATTTACTATAGAAAAGGCAATCCCTGGGATATTTAAAATTTGCGACAATATACAATTAATTTTTGAAAAATTTACTGTAGAAAAGGCAATCCCTGGCGCAATTAAAATTTGCGACAGTAGAAAATTATTTTTTTGAATAATTTACTATAGAAAAGGCAATCCCTGGCGTAATTAAAATTTGCGACAGTAGAAAATTATTTTTTGAATAATTTACTATAGAAAAGGCAATCCCTGGCGTATTTAAAATTTGCGACATTAAGAAATTAATTTGTGAGAAATTTACTATAGAAAAGGCAATCCCTGGGATATTTAAAATTTGCGACAGTAAAAAATTATTTTTTGAAAAATTTACTATAGAAAAGGCAATCCCTGGCGTATTTAAAATTTTCGACAGTAAAAAATTATTTTTTGAATAGTTTACTATAGAAAAGGCAATCCCTGGCGTAATTAAAATTTGCGACAGTTGAAATTTATTTTTTGAATAATTTACTATCGAAAAGGCAATCCCTGGCGCAATTAAAATTTGCGACAGTAAAAAATTATTTTTTGAGTAATTTACTATAGAAAAGGCAATCCCTGGCGTATTTAAAATTTGCGACAGTAGAAAATTATTTTTTGAATAATTTACTATAGAAAAGGCAATCCCTGGCGCAATTAAAATTTGCGACAGTAAAAAATTATTTTTTGAATAATTTACTATAGAAAAGGCAATCCCTGGCGTAATTAAAATTTGCGACAGTATAAAATTATTTTTTGAATAATTTACTATAGAAAAGGCAATCCCTGGCGTAATTAAAATTTGCGACAGTTGAAAATTATTTTTTGAATAATTTACTATAGAAAAGGCAATCCCTGGCGTAATTAAAATTTGCGACAGTAGAAAATTATTTTTCGAATAATTTACTATAGAAAAGGCAATCCCTGGCGCACTTAAAATTTGCGACAGTAAAAAATTATTTTTTGAATAATTTACTATAGAAAAGGCAATCCCTGGGATATTTAAAAATTGCGACAATATAAAATTAATTTTTGAAAAATTTACTGTAGAAAAGGCAATCCCTGGCGCAATTAAAATTTGCGACAGTAGAAAATTATTTTTTTGAATAATTTACTATAGAAAAGGCAATCCCTGGCGTAATTAAAATTTGCGACAGTAAAAAATTATTTTTTTAATAATTTACTATAGAAAAGGCAATCCCTGGCGTATTTAAAATTTGCGACATTAAGAAATTAATTTGTGAGAAATTTACTATAGAAAAGGCAATCCCTGGGATATTTAAAATTTGCGACAGTAAAAAATTATTTTTTGAAAAATTTACTATAGAAAAGGCAATCCCTGGCGTAATTAAAACTTGCGATAGTAAAAAATTATTTTTTGAAAAATTTACTATAGAAAAGGCAATCCCTGGCGCAATTAAAATTTGCGACAGTAGAAAATTATTTTTTGAATAATTTACTATAGAAAAGGCAATCCCTGGCGCACTTAAAATTTGCGACAGTAAAAAATTATTTTGTGAGAAATTTACTATAGAAAAGGCAATCCCTGGAATATTTAAAATTTGCGACAGTAGAAAATTATTTTTTGAATAATTTACTATAGAAAAGGCAATCCCTGGCGTAATTAAAATTTGCGACAGTATAAAATTATTTTTTGAATAATTTACTATAGAAAAGGCAATCCCTGGCGCACTTAAAATTTGCGACAGTAAAAAATTATTTTTTGAATAATTTACTATAGAAAAGGCAATCCCTGGCGTAATTAAAATTTGCGAAAGTTGAAATTTATTTTTTGAATAATTTACTATAGAAAAGGCAATCCCTGGCGCAATTAAAATTTGCGACAGTAAAAAATTATTTTTTGAGTAATTTACTATAGAAAAGGCAATCCCTGGCGTATTTAAAATTTGCGACAGTAGAAAATTATTTTTTGAATAATTTACTATAGAAAAGGCAATCCCTGGCGCAATTAAAATTTGCGACAGTAAAAAATTATTTTTTGAATAATTTACTATAGAAAAGGCAATCCCTGGCGTAATTAAAATTTGCGACAGTATAAAATTATTTTTTGAATAATTTACTATAGAAAAGGCAATCCCTGGCTCACTTAAAATTTGCGACAGTAAAATATTATTTTTTGAATAATTTACTATAGAAAAGGCAATCCCTGGCGTATTAAAAATTTGCGACAGTAGAAAATTATTTTTTGAATAATTTACTATAGAAAAGGCAATTCCTGGCGTATTTAAAATTTGCGACAGTAAAAAATTAATATTTTGAAAAATTTACTGTAGAAAAGGCAATCCCTGGCGCATTTAAAATTTGCGACAGTAAAAAATTATTTTTTGAATAATTTGCTATAGAAAAGGCAATCCCTGGCGCACTTAAAATTTGCGACAGTATAAAATTATTTTTTGCAAAATTTACTATAGAAAAGGCAATCCCTGGCGTAATTAAAATTTGCGACAGTATAAAATTATTTTTTGAATAATTTACTATAGAAAAGGCAATCCCTGGCGTAATTAAAATTTGCGACAGTATAAAACTATTTTTTGAATAATTTACTATAGAAAAGGCAATCCCTGGCGTAAATAAAATTTGCGACAATAGAAAATTATTTTTTGAATAATTTACTATAGAAAAGGCAATCCGTGGGATATTTAAAATTTGCGAGAGTAGAAAATTATTTTTTGAATAATTTACTATAGAAAAGGCAATCCCTGGGATATTTAAAATTTGCGACAGTAGAAAATTATTTTTTGAATAATTTACTATAGAAAAGGCAATCCCTGGCGTAATTAAAATTTGCGACAGTAGAAAATTATTTTTTGAATAATTTACTATAGAAAAGGCAATCCCTGGCGTATTTAAAATTTGCGACAGTAAAAAATTAATTTGTGAAAAATTTACCTGGCGAAATTGAAATTTGCGACAGTAAAAAATTATTTTTTGAATAATTTACTATAGAAAAGGCAATCCCTGGCGCAATTAAAATTTGCGACAGTAAAAAATTATTTTTTGAATAATTTACTATAGAAAAGGCAATCTCTGGCGTAATTAAAATTTGCGACAGTATAAAATTATTTTTTGAATAATTTACTATAGAAAAGGCAATACCTGGCGTAATTAAAATTTGCGACAGTATAAAATTATTTTTTGAATAATTTACTATAGAAAAGGCAATCCCTGGCGTAATTAAAATTTGCGACAGTAGAAAATTATTTTTTGAATAATTTACTATAGAAAAGGCAATCCCTGGCGTATTTAAAATTTGCGACAGTAAAAAATTAATTTGTGAAAAATTTACCTGGCGAAATTAAAATTTGCGAGAGTAAAAAATTATTTTTTGAATAATTTACTATAGAAAAGGCAATCCCTGGCGTAATTAAAATTTGCGACAGTAAAAAATTATTTTTTGAATAATTTACTATAGAAAAGGCAATCCCTGGCGCACTTAAAATTTGTGACAGTAAAAAATTATTTTTTGAATAATTTACTATAGAAAAGGCAATCCCTGGCGTATTTAAAATATGCGACAGTAGAAAATTATTTTTTGAATAATTTACTATAGAAAAGGCAATCCCTGGCGTATTTAAAATTTGCGACAGTAACAAATTAATTTGTGAGAAATTTACTATAGAAAAGGCAATCCCTGGGATATTTAAAATTTGCGACAGTAAAAAATTATTTTTTGAAAAATTTACTATAGAAAAGGCAATCCCTGGCGTAATTAAAATTTGCGACAGTAAAAAATTAGTTTTTGAATAATTTACTATAGAAAAGGCAATCCCTGGCGCACTTAAAATTTGCGGGATTAAAAAATTATTTTTTGAATAATTTACTATAGAAAAGGCAATCCCTGGCGTAATTAAAATTTGCGACAGTAAAAAATTATTTTTTTAATAATTTACTATAGAAAAGGCAATCCCTGGCGTATTTAAAATTTGCGACATTAAGAAAGTAATTTGTGAGAAATTTTCGATAGAAAAGGCAATCCCTGGGATATTTAAAATTTGCGACAGTAAAAAATTATTTTTGAAAAATTTACTATAGAAAAGGCAATCCCTGGCGTAATTAAAACTTGCGATAGTAAAAAATTATTTTTTGAAAAATTTACTATAGAAAAGGCAATCCCTGGCGCAATTAAAATTTGCGACAGTAGAAAATTATTTTTTGAATAATTTACTATAGAAAAGGCAATCCCTGGCGCACTTAAAATTTGCGACAGTAAAAAATTATTTTGTGAGAAATTTACTATAGAAAAGGCAATCCCTGGGATATTTAAAATTTGCGACAGTAGAAAATTATTTTTTGAATAATTTACTATAGAAAAGGCAATCCCTGGCGTAATTAAAATTTGCGACAGTATAAAATTATTTTTTGAATAATTTACTATAGAAAAGGCAATACCTGGCGCAATTAAAATTTGCGACAGTAAAAATTATTTTTTGAATAATTTACTATAGAAAAGGCAATCCCTGGCGTAATTAAAATTTGCGACAGTATAAAATTATTTTTTGAATAATTTACTATAGAAAAGGCAATCCCTGGCGCACTTAAAATTTGCGACAGTAAAAAATTATTTTTTGAACAATTTACTATAGAAAAGGCAATCCCTGGCGTAATTAAAATTTGCGACAGTAGAAAATTATTTTTTGAATAATTTATTATAGAAAAGGCAATCCCTGGCGCACTTAAAATTTGCGACAGTAAAAAATTATTTTTTGAATAATTTACTATAGAAAAGGCAATCCCTGGGATATTTAAAATTTGCGACAGTATAAAATTAATTTTTGAAAAATTTACTGTAGAAAAGGCAATCCCTGGCGCAATTAAAATTTGCGACAGTAGAAAATTATTTTTTGAATAATTTACTATAGAAAAGGCAATCCCTGGCGTAATTAAAATTTGCGACAGTAAAAAATTATTTTTTTAATAATTTACTATAGAAAAGTCAATCCCAGGAGTAATTAAAATTTGCGACAGTAGAAAATTATTTTTTGAATAATTTACTATAGAAAAGGCAATCCCTGGCGTAATTAAAATTTGCGACAGTATAAAATTATTTTTTGAATAATTTACTATAGAAAAGGCAATCCCTGGCGCACTTAAAATTTGCGACAGTAAAAAATTATTTTTTGAACAATTTACTATAGAAAAGGCAATCCCTGGCGTAATTAAAATTTGCGACAGTAGAAAATTATTTTTTGAATAATTTATGGCGCACTTAAAATTTGCGACAGTAAAAAATTATTTTTTGAATAATTTACTATAGAAAAGGCAATCCCTGGGATATTTAAAATTTGCGACAGTATAAAATTAATTTTGAAAAATTTACTGTAGAAAAGGCAATCCCTGGCGCAATTAAAATTTGCGACAGTAGAAAATTATTTTTTGAATAATTTACTATAGAAAAGGCAATCCCTGGCGTAATTAAAATTTGCGACAGTAAAAAATTATTTTTTTAATAATTTACTATAGAAAAGTCAATCCCTGGAGTAATTAAAATTTGCGACAGTAGAAAATTATTTTTTGAATAATTTACTATAGAAAAGGGCAATCCCTGGCGTAATTAAAATTTGCGACAGTAGAAACTTATTTTTTGAATAATTTACTATAGAAAAGGCAATCCCTGGCGTATTTAAAATTTGCGACAGTAGAAAATTATTTTTTGAATAATTTACTATAGAAAAGGCAATCCCCTGGGATATTTAAAATTTGCGACAGTAGAAAATTATTTTTTGAATAATTTACTATAGAAAAGGCAATCCCTGGCGTATTTAAAATTTGCGACAGTAAAAAATTAATATTTTGAAAAATTTACTGTAGAAAAGGCAATCCCTGGCGCAATTAAAATTTTGCGACAGTAAAAAATTATTTTTTGAATAATTTACTATAGAAAAGGCAATCCCTGGCGCACTTAATTTAATTTGCGACAGTATAAAATTATTTTTTTGCAAAATTTACTATAGAAAAGGTAATCCCTGGCGTAATTAAAATTTGCGACAGTATAGAATTATTTTTTGAATAATTTACTATAGAAAAGGCAATCCCTGGCGTAATTAAAATTTGCGACAGTATAAAATTATTTTTTGAATAATTTACTATAGAAAAGGCAATCCCTGGCGTAATTAAAATTTGCGACAGTAGAAAATTATTTTTTGAATAATTTACTATAGAAAAGGCAATCCCTGGCGCACTTTAAAATTTGCGACAGTAAAAAATTATTGTTTGAATAATTTACTATAGAAAAGGCAATCCCTGGGATATTTAAAATTTGCGACAGTATAAAATTAATTTTTGAAAAATTTACTGTAGAAAAGGCAATCCCTGGCGCAATTAAATTTAGCGACAGTAAAAAATTATTTTTTGAATAATTTACTATAGAAAAGGCAATCCCTGGCCCCACTTAAAATTTGCGACAGTATAAAATTATTTTTTGCAAAATTTACTATAGAAAAGGCAATCCCTGGCGTAATTAAAAATTTGCGACAGTATAAAATTATTTTTTGAATAATTTACTATAGAAAAGGCAATCCCTGGCGTAAATTAAAATTTGCGACAGTATAAAATTATTTTTTGAATAATTTACTGTAGAAAAGGCAATCCTTGGCGCACTTAAAATTTGCGACAGTAAAAAATTATTTTTTGAATAATTTACTATAGAAATGGCAATCCCTGGCGTAATTAAAATTTGCCACAGTAGAAAATTATTTTTTGAATAATTTACTATAGAAAAGGCAATATCTGGGCGCACTTAAAATTTGCGACAGTAAAAAATTATTTTTTGAATAATTTACTATAGAAAAGGCAATCCATGGGATATTTAAAATTTGCGACAGTATTAAAATTATTTTTTTGCAAAATTTACTATAGAAAAGGCAATCCCTGGCGTAATTAAAATTTGCGACAGTAGAAAATTATTTTTTGAATAATTTACTATAGAAAAGGCAATCCCCTGGGGTAATTAAAATTTGCGACAGTATAAAAATTATTTTTTGAATAATTTACTATAGAAAAGGCAATCCCTGGCGTAATTAAAATTTGCAACAGTATAAATTATTTTTTGAATAATTTACTATAGAAAAGGCAATCCCTGGCGTAATTATAATTTGCGACAGTAGAAAATTATTTTTTGAATAATTTGCTACAGAAAAGGCAATCCCTGGCGTATTTAAAATTTGCGACAGTAAAAATTAATTTGTGAAAAATTTACCTGGCGAAATTGGAAATTTGCGAGAGTAAAAAATTATTTCTTGAATAATTTACTATAGAAAAAGGCAGTCCCTGGCGTAATTAAAATTTGCGACAGTAAAAAATTATTTTTTTGAATAATTTACTATAGAAAAGGCAATCCCTGGCGCACTTAAAATTTGCGACTGGTAAAAAATTATTTTTTGAATAATTTACTATAGAAAAGGCAATCCCTGGCGTATTTAAAATTTGCGACAGTAGAAAATTATTTTTTGAATAATTTACTATAGAAAAGGCAATCCCTGGCGTATTTAAAATTTGCGACAGTATAAAATTAATATTTTGAAAAATTTACTGTAGAAAAGGCAATCCCTGGCGCAATTAAAATTTGCGAAAGTAAAAAATTATTTTTTGAATAATTTTACTATAGAAAAGGCAATCCCTGGCGCACTTAAAATTTGCGACAGTATAAAATTATTTTTTGCAAAATTTACTATAGAAAAGGCAATCCCTGGCGTAATTAAAATTTGCGACAGTATAAAATTATTTTTTGAATAATTTACTATAGAAAAGGCAATCCCTGGCGTAATTAAAATTTGCGACAGTATAAAATTATTTTTTGAATAATTTTACTATAGAAAAGGCAATCCCTGGCGTAATTAAAATTTGCGACAGTAGAAAATTATTTTTTGAATAATTTACTATAGAAAAGGCAATCCCTGGCGCACTTAAAATTTGCGACTGTAAAAAATTATTTTTTGAATAATTTACTATAGAAAAGGCAATCCCTGGCGTATTTAAAATTTGCGACAGTAGAAAATTATTTTTTGAATAATTTACTATAGAAAAGGCAATCCCTAGCGTATTTAAAATTTGCGACAGTAAAAAATTAATATTTTGAAAAATTTACTGTAGAAAAGGCAATCCCTGGCGCAATTAAAATTTTCGAAAGTAAAAAATTATTTTTTGAATAATTTACTATAGAAAAGGCAATCCCTGGCGCACTTAAAATTTGCGACAGTATAAAATTATTTTTTGCAAAATTTACTATATAAAAGGCAATCCCTGGCGTAATTAAAATTTGCGACAGTATAAAATTATTTTTTGAATAATTTACTATAGAAAAGGCAATCCCTGGCGTAATTAAAATTTGCGACAGTAGAAATTATTTTTTGAATAATTTACTAGATAAAAGGCAATCCCTGGCGTAATTAAAATTTGCGACAGTAGAAAATTATTTTTTGAATAATTTACTATAGAAAAGGAAATACCTGGCGCACTTAAAATTTGCGACAGTAAAAAATTATTTTTTGAATAATGTACTATAGAAAAGGCAATCCCTGGCGCACTTAAAATTTGCGACAGTAAAAAAATTATTTTTTGAATAATTTACTATAGAAAAGGCAATCCCTGGCGCACTTAAAATTTGCGACAGTAAAAAATTATTTTTTGAATAATTTACTATAGAAAAGGCAATCCCTGGCCTAATTAAAATTTGCGACAGTTGAAAATTATTTTTTGAATAATTTACTATAGAAAGGGCAATCCCTGCAATCCCTGGCGCAATTAAAATTTGCGACAGTATAAAATTAATTTTTGAAAAATTTACTGTAGAAAAGGCAATTCCTGGCGCAATTAAAATTTGCGACAGTAGAAAATTATTTTTTGAAAAATTTACTATAGAAAAGGCAATCCCTGGCGCACTTAAAATTTGCGACAGTAAAAAATTATTTTTTGAAAAATTTACTGTAGAAAAGGCAATCCCTGGCGTAATTAAATTTGCGACAGTAAAAAATTATTTTTTGCAAAATTTACTATAGAAAAGGCAATCCCTGGCGTAATTAAAATTTTCGACAGTAAAAAATTAATATTTTGAAAAATTTACTGTAGAAAAGGCAATCCCTGGCGCAATTAAAATATGCGACAGTAAAAATTATTTTTTTAATAATTTACTATAGAAAAGGCAATCCCTGGCGAAATTAAAATTTGCGACAGTAAAAAATTATTTTTTGAATAATTTACTATAGAAAAGGCAATCCCTGGCGTAATTAAAATTTGCGACAGTATAAAATTATTTTTTGCAAAATTTACTATAGAAAAGGTAATCCCTGGCGTAATTAAAATTTGCGACAGTATAGAATTATTTTTTGAATAATTTACTATAGAAAAGGCAATCCCTGGCGTAATTAAAATTTGCGACAGTATAAAATTATTTTTTGAATAATTTACTATAGAAAAGGCAATCCCTGGCGTAATTAAAATTTGCGACAGTAGAAAATTATTTTTTGAATAATTTACTATAGAAAAGGCAATCCCTGGCGCACTTAAAATTTGCGACAGTAAAAAATTATTTTTTGAATAATTTACTATAGAAAAGGCAATCCCTGGATTATTTAAAATTTGCGACAGTATAAAATTAATTTTTGAAAAATTTACTGTAGAAAAGGCAATCCTGGCGCAATTAAATTTTGCGACAGTAAAAAATTATTTTTTGAATAATTTACTATAGAAAAGGCAATCCCTGGCCCACTTAAAATTTGCGACAGTATAAAATTATTTTTTGCAAAATTTACTATAGAAAAGGCAATCCCTGGCGTAATTAAAATTTGCGACAGTATAAAATTATTTTTTGAATAATTTACTATAGAAAAGGCAATCCCTGGCGTAATTAAAATTTGCGACAGTATAAAATTATTTTTTGAATAATTTACTGTAGAAAAGGCAATCCTTGGCGCACTTAAAATTTGCGACAGTAAAAAATTATTTTTTGAATAATTTACTATAGAAATGGCAATCCCTGGCGTAATTAAAATTTGCCACAGTAGAAAATTATTTTTTGAATAATTTACTATAGAAAAGGCAATATCTGGCGCACTTAAAATTTGCGACTGTAAAAAATTATTTTTTGAATAATTTACTATAGAAAAGGCAATCCATGGGATATTTAAAATTTGCGACAGTATAAAATTATTTTTTGCAAAATTTACTATAGAAAAGGCAATCCCTGGCGTAATTAAAATTTGCGACAGTAGAAAATTATTTTTTGAATAATTTACTATAGAAAAGGCAATCCCTGGGGTAATTAAAATTTGCGACAGTATAAAATTATTTTTTGAATAATTTACTATAGAAAAGGCAATCCCTGGCGTAATTAAAATTTGCAACAGTATAAAATTATTTTTTGAATAATTTACTATAGAAAAGGCAATCCCTGGCGTAATTATAATTTGCGACAGTAGAAAATTATTTTTTGAATAATTTGCTATAGAAAAGGCAATCCCTGGCGTATTTAAAATTTGCGACAGTAAAAAATTAATTTGTGAAAAATTTACCTGGCGAAATTGAAATTTGCGAGAGTAAAAAATTATTTCTTGAATAATTTACTATAGAAAAGGCAATCCCTGGCGTAATTAAAATTTGCGACAGTAAAAAATTATTTTTTGAATAATTTACTATAGAAAAGGCAATCCCTGGCGCACTTAAAATTTGCGACTGTAAAAAATTATTTTTTGAATAATTTACTATAGAAAAGGCAATCCCTGGCGTATTTAAAATTTGCGACAGTAGAAAATTATTTTTTGAATAATTTACTATAGAAAAGGCAATCCCTGGCGTATTTAAAATTTGCGACAGTAAAAAATTAATATTTTGAAAAATTTACTGTAGAAAAGGCAATCCCTGGCGCAATTAAAATTTGCGAAAGTAAAAAATTATTTTTTGAATAATTTACTATAGAAAAGGCAATCCCTGGCGCACTTAAAATTTGCGACAGTATAAAATTATTTTTTGCAAAATTTACTATAGAAAAGGCAATCCCTGGCGTAATTAAAATTTGCGACAGTATAAAATTATTTTTTGAATAATTTACTATAGAAAAGGCAATCCCTGGCGTAATTAAAATTTGCGACAGTATAAAATTATTTTTTGAATAAATTACTATAGAAAAGGCAATCCCTGGCGTAATTAAAATTTGCGACAGTAGAAAATTATTTTTTGAATAATTTACTATAGAAAAGGCAATCCCTGGCGTAATTAAAATTTGCGACAGTAAAAAATTAATTTTTGAAAAATTTACTGTAGAAAAGGCAATCCCTGGCGTAATTAAAATTTGCGACAGTAAAAAATTATTTTTTGAATAATTTACTATAGAATAGGCAATCCCTGGCGCAATTAAAATTTGCGACAGTAAAAAATTATTTTTGAATAATTTACTTTAGAAAAGGCAATCCCTGGCGTAATTAAAATTTGCGACAGTAGAAAATTATTTTTTGAAAAATTTACTATAGAAAAGGCAATCCCTGGCGCACTTAAAATTTGCGACAGTAAAAAATTATTTTTGAATAATTTACTATAGAAAAGGCAATCCCTGGCGTAATTAAAATTTGCGACAGTAGAAATTATTTTTTGAATAATTTACTAGAGAAAAGGCAATCCCTGGCTTAATTAAAATTTGCGACAGTAGAAAATTATTTTTTGAATAATTTACTATAGAAAAGGCAATCCCTGGCGCACTTAAAATTTGCGACAGTAAAAAATTATTTTTTGAATAATTTACTATAGAAAAGGCAATCCCTGGCGCACTTAAAATTTGCGACAGTAAAAAATTATTTTTTGAATAATTTACTATAGAAAAGGCAATCCCTGGCCTAATTAAAATTTGCGACAGTTGAAAATTATTTTTTGAATAATTTACTATAGAAAGGGCAATCCCTGGCGCAATTAAAATTTGCGACAGTATAAAATTAATTTTTGAAAAATTTACTGTAGAAAAGGCAATTCCTGGCGCAACTAAAATTTGCGACAGTAGAAAATTATTTTTTGAAAAATTTACTATAGAAAAGGCAATCCCTGGCGCACTTAAAATTTGCGACAGTATAAAATTATTTTTGAAAAATTTACTGTAGAAAAGGCAATCCCTGGCGTAATTAAATTTGCGACAGTAAAAAATTATTTTTTGCAAAATTTACTATAGAAAAGGCAATCCCTGGCGCAATTAAAATTTTCGACAGTAAAAAATTATTATTTTGAAAAATTTACTGTAGAAAAGGCAATCCCTGGCGCAATTAAAATATGCGACAGTAAAAATTATTTTTTGAATAATTTACTATAGAAAAGGCAATCCCTGGCGAAATTAAAATTTGCGACAGTAAAAAATTATTTTTTGAATAATTTACTATAGAAAAGGCAATCCCTGGCGTAATTAAAATTTGCGACAGTATAAAATTATTTTTTGAATAATTTACTATAGAAAAGGCAATCCCTGGCGCACTTAAAATTTGCGACAGTAAAAAATTATTTTTTGAATAATTTACTATAGAAAAGGCAATCCCTGGCGTATTTAAAATTTGCGACAGTAAAAAATTAATATTTTGAAAAATTTACTGCAGAAAAGGCAATCCCTGGCGTAATTAAAATTTGCGACAGTAGAAAATTATTTTTTGAATAATTTACTCTAGAAAAGGCAATCCCTGGCGTATTTAAAATTTGCGACAGTAAACAATTAATTTGTGAAAAACTTACCTGGCGAAATTGAAATTTGTGAGGGTAAAAAATTATTTTTTGAATAATTTACTATAGAGAAGGCAATCCCTGGCGTAATTAAAATTTGCGACAGTAAAAAATTATTTTTTGAATAATTTACTATAGAAAAGGCAATCCCTGGCGCACTTAAAATTTGCGACAGTAAAAAATTATTTTTTGAATAATTTACTACAGAAAGGGCAATCCCTGGCGTATTTAAAATTTGCGACAGTAAAAAATTAATATTTTGAAAAATTAACTGTAGGAAAGGCAATCCCTGGGATATTTAAAATTTGCGACAGTAGAAAATTATTTTTTGAATAATTTACTATAGAAAAGGCAATCCCTGGCGTATTTAAAATTTGCGACAGTAAAAAATTAATATTTTGAAAAATTTACTGTAGAAAAGGCAATCCCTGGCGCAATTAAAATTTGCGACAGTAAAAAATTATTTTTTGAATAATTTACTATAGAAAAGGCAATCCCTGGCGCACTTAAAATTTGCGACAGTATAAAATTATTTTTTGAATAATTTACTATAGAAAAGGCAATCCCTGGCGCACTTAAAATTTGCGACAGTATAAAATTATTTTTTGCAAAATTTACTATAGAAAAGGCAATCCCTGGCGCAATTAAAATTTGCGACAGTAGAAAATTATTTTTTGAATAATTTACTATAGGAAAGGCAATCCCTGGCGCACTTAAAATTTGCGACAGTAAAAAATTATTTTTTGAATAATTTACTATAGAAAAGGCAATCCCTGGCGTAATTAAAATTTGCGACAGTAGAAAATTATTTTTTGAATAATTTACTATAGAAAAGGCAATCCCTGGCGTAATTAAAATTTGCGACAGTAAAAAATTATTTTTTGCAAAATTTACTATAGAAAAGGCAATCCCTGGCGTAATTAAAATTTTCGACAGTAAAAAATTAATATTTTGAAAAATTTACTGTAGAAAAGGCAATCCCTGGCGCAATTAAAATTTGCGACAGTAAAAAATTATTTTTTGAATAATTTACTATAGAAAAGGCAATCCCTGGCGCAATTAAAATTTGCCACAGTAAAAAATTATTTTTTGAATAATTTACTATAGAAAAGGCAATCCCTGGCGTAATTAAAATTTGCGACAGTAGAAAATTATTTTTTGAATAATTTACTATAGAAAAGGCAATCCCTGGCGCACTTAAAATTTGCGACAGTAGAAAATTATTTTTTGAATAATTTACTATAGAAAAGGCAATCCCTGGCGTATTTAAAATTTGCGACAGTAAAAAATTATTTTTTGAATAATTTACTATAGAAAAGGCAATCCCTGGCGTATTTAAAATTTGCGACAGTATAAAATTAATTTTTGAAAAATTTACTGTAGAAAAGGCAATCCCTGGCGCAATTAAAATTTGCGACAGTAGAAAATTATTTTTTGAAAAATTTACTGTAGAAAAGGCAATCCCTGGCGCAATTAAAATTTGCGACAGTAGAAAATTATTTTTTGAATAATTTACTGTATAAAAGGCAATCCCTGGCGCAATTAAAATTTGCGACAGTAGAAAACTATTTTTTGAAAAATTTACTGTAGAAAAGGCAATCCGTTGCGCAATTAAAATTTGCGACAGTTGAAAATTATTTTTTGAATAATTTACTATAGAAAAGGCAATCCCTGGCGTAATTAAAATTTGCGACAGTATAAAATTATTTTTTGAATAATTTACTATAGAAAAGGCAATCCCTGGCGTAATTAAAATTTGCGAGAGTATAAAATTATTTTTTGAATAATTTACTAAAGAAAAGGCAATCCCTGGCGTAATTAAAATTTGCGACAGTCGAAAATTATTTTTTGAATAATTTACTATAGAAAAGGCAATCCCTGGCGCAATTAAAATTTGCGACAGTATAAAATTATTTTTTGAATAATTTACTATAGAAAAGGCAATCCCTGGCGTAATTAAAATTTGCGACAGTAGAAAATTATTTTTTGAATAATTTACTATAGAAAAGGCAATCCCTGGCGCACTTAAAATTTGCGACAGTATAAAATTATTTTTTGCAAAATTTACTATAGAAAAGGCAATCCCTGGCGCAATTAAAATTTGCGACAGTAGAAAATTATTTTTTGAATAATTTACTATAGGAAAGGCAATTCCTGGCGCACTTAAAATGTGCGACAGTAAAAAATTATTTTTTGAATAATTTACTATAGAAAAGGCAATCCCTGGCGTAATTAAAATTTGCGACAATACAAAATTATTTTTTGAATAATTTACTATAGAAAAGGCAATCCCTGGCGTAATTAAAATTTGCGACAGTTGAAAATTATTTTTTGAATAATTTACTATAGAAAAGGCAATCCCTGGCGTAATTAAAATTTGCGACAGTAGAAAATTATTTTTTGAATAATTTACTATAGAAAAGGCAATCCCTGGCGCACTTAAAATTTGCGACAGTAAAAAATTATTTTTTGAATAATTTACTATAGAAAAGGCAATCCCTGGCGTAATTAAAATTTGCGACAGTATAAAATTATTTTTTGAATAATTTACTATAGAAAAGGCAATCCCTGGCGCACTTAAAATTTGCGACAGTAAAAAATTATTTTTTGAATAATTTATTATAGAAAAGGCAACCCCTGGCGCACTTAAAATTTGCGACAGTAAAAAATTATTTTTTGAATAATTTACTATAGAAAA
Source organism: Dioctria linearis (assembly GCA_963930735.1). Taxonomy (NCBI): domain Eukaryota; kingdom Metazoa; phylum Arthropoda; class Insecta; order Diptera; family Asilidae; genus Dioctria; species Dioctria linearis. Next base: position 113,299 of record CAWVNZ010000872.1, on the reverse strand, counting down.
GGCAATCCCTGGCATAATTAAAATTTGCGACAGTTGAAAATTATTTTTTGAATAATTTACTATAGAAAAGGCAATCCCTGGCGCAATTAAAATTTGCGACAGTATAAAATTAATTTTTGAAAAATTTACTGTAGAAATGGCAATCCCTGGCGCAATTAAAATTTGCGACAGTAGAAAATTATTTTTTGAAAAATTTACTATAGAAAAGGCAATCCCTGGCGCACTTAAAATTTGCGACAGTAAAAAATTATTTTTTGAAAAATTTACTGTAGAAAAGGCAATCCCTGGCGTAATTAAAATTTGCGACAGTAAAAAATTATTTTTTGCAAAATTTACTATAGAAAAGGCAATCCCTGGCGTAATTAAAATTTTCGACAGTAAAAAATTAATATTTTGAAAAATTTACTGTAGAAAAGGCAATCCCTGGCGCAATTAAAATTAGCGACAGTAAAAAATTATTTTTTGAATAATTTACTATAGAAAAGGCAATCCCTGGCGCAATTAAAATTTGCCACAGTAAAAAATTATTTTTTGAATAATTTACTATAGAAAAGGCAATCCCTGGCGTAATTAAAATTTGCGACAGTAGGAAATTATTTTTTGAATAATTTACTATAGAAAAGGCAATCCCTGGCGCACTTAAAATTTGCGACAGTAAAAAATTATTTTTTGAATAATTTACTATAGAAAAGGCAATCCCTGGCGTAATTAAAATTTGCGACAGTGGAAAATTATTTTTTGAATAATTTACTAGAGAAAAGGCAATCCCTGGCGTAATTAAAATTTGCGACAGTATAAAATAATTTTTTGAATAATTTACTATAGAAAAGGCAATCCTGGCGCACTAAAAATTTGCGACAGTAAAAAATTATTTTTTGAATAATTTACTATAGAAAAGGCAATCCCTGGCGTAATTAAAATTTGCGAGAGTAAAAAATTATTTTTTGAATAATTTACTATAGAAAAGGCTATCCCTGGCCCAATTAAAATTTGCGACAGTATAAAATTAATTTTTGAAAAATTTACTGCAGAAAAGGCAATCCCTGGCGCAATTAAAATTTGCGACAGTAGAAAATTATTTTTTGAAAAATTTACTATAGAAGAGGCAATCGCTGGCGCACTTAAAATTTGCGACAGTAAAAAAATTATTTTTTGAATAATTTACTATAGAAAAGGCAATCCCTGGCGTATTTAAAACTTGCGACAGTAAAAAATTATTTTTTGAATAATTTACTATAGAAAAGGCAATCCCTGGCGTATTTAAAATTTGCGACAGTATAAAATTAATTTTTGAAAAATTTACTGTAGAAAAGGCAATCCCTGGCGCAATTAAAATTTGCGACAGTAGAAAATTATTTTTTGAAAAATTTACTGTAGAAAAGGCAATCCCTGGCGCAATTAAAATTTGCGACAGTAGAAAATTATTTTTTGAATAATTTACTGTATAAAAGGCAATCCCTGGCGCAATTAAAATTTGCGACAGTAGAAAACTATTTTGTGAAAAATTTACTGTAGAAAAGGCAATCCGTGGCGCAATTAAAATTTGCGACAGTAGAAAATTATTTTTTGAATAATTTACTATAGAAAAGGCAATCCCTGGCGTAATTAAAATTTGCGACAGTATAAAATTATTTTTTGAATAATTTACTATAGAAAAGGCAATCCCTGGCGTATTTAAAATTTGCGACAGTATAAAATTAATTTTTGAAAAATTTACTGTAGAAAAGGCAATCCCTGGAGCAATTAAAATTTGCGACAGTAAAAAATTATTTTTTGGAAAATTTACTGTAGAAAAGGCAATTCCTGGCGCAATTAAAACTTGCGATAGTAAAAAATTATTTTTTGAATAATTTACTATAGAAAAGGCAATCCCTGGCGGATTTGAAATTTGCGACAGTAAAAAATTATTTTTTGAATAATTTACTATAGAAAAGGAAAACCCTGGCGTATTTAAAATTTGCGACAGTAAAAAATTATTTTTTGAATAATTTACTATAGAAAAGGCAATCCCTGGCGTATTTAAAATTTGCGACAGTATAAAATTAATTTTTGAAAAATTTACTGTAGAAAAGGCAATCCCTGGCGCAATTAAAATTTGCGACAGTAGAAAATTATTTTTTGAAAAATTTACTGTAGAAAAGGCAATCCCTGGCGCAATTAAAACTTGCGACAGTAAAAAATTATTTTCTGAATAATTTACTATAGAAAAGGCAATCCCTGGCGTAATTAAAATTTGCGACAGTTGAAAATTATTTTTTGAATAATTTACTATAGAAAAGGCAATCCCTGGCGCAATTAAAATTTGCGACAGTAAAAAATTATTTTTTGAAAAATTTACTGCAGAAAAGGCAATCCCTGGCACAATTAAAATTTGCGACAGTAGAAAATTATTTTTTGAAAAATTTACTATAGAAAAGGCAATCGCTGGCGCACTTAAAATTTGCGACAGTAAAAAATTATTTTTTGAATAATTTACTATAGAAAAGGCAATCCCTGGCGTATTTAAAACTTGCGACAGTAAAAAATTATTTTTTGAATAATTTACTATAGAAAAGGCAATCCCTGGCGTATTTAAAATTTGTGACAGTATAAAATTAATTTTTGAAAAATTTACTGTAGAAAAGGCAATCCCTGGCGCAATTAAAATTTGCGACAGTAGAAAATTATTTTTTGAAAAATTTACTGTAGAAAAGGCAATCCCTGGCGCAATTAAAATTTGCGACAGTAGAAAATTATTTTTTGAATAATTTACTGTATAAAAGGCAATCCCTGGCGCAATTAAAATTTGCGACAGTAGAAAACTATTTTGTGAAAAATTTACTGTAGAAAAGGCAATCCGTGGCGCAATTAAAATTTGCGACAGTAGAAAATTATTTTTTGAATAATTTACTATAGAAAAGGTAATCCCTGGCGTAATTAAAATTTGCGACAGTATAAAATTATTTTTTGAATAATTTACTATAGAAAAGGCAATCCCTGGCGTAATTAAAATTTGCGACAGTATAAAATTATTTTTTGAATAATTTACTAAAGAAAAGGCAATCCCTGGCGTAATTAAAATTTGCGACAGTAGAAAATAATTTTTTGAATAATTTACTATAGAAAAGGCAATCCCTGGCGTATTTAAAATTTGCGACAGTAAAAAATTAATTTGTGAAAAGTTTACTATAGAAAAGGCAATCCCTAGCGCAATTAAAATTTGCGACAGTAAAAAATTATTTTTTGGAAAATTTACTGTAGAAAAGGCAATTCCTGGCGCAATTAAAACTTGCGATAGTAAAAAATTATTTTTTGAATAATTTACTATAGAAAAGGCAATCCCTGGCGGATTTGAAATTTGCGACAGTAAAAAATTATTTTTTGAATAATTTACTATAGAAAAGGAAAACGCTGGCGTATTTAAAATTTGCGACAGTAAAAAATTATTTTTTGAATAATTTACTATAGAAAAGGCAATCCCTGGCGTATTTAAAATTTGCGACAGTATAAAATTAATTTTTGAAAAATTTACTGTAGAAAAGGCAATCCCTGGCGCAATTAAAATTTGCGACAGTAGAAAATTATTTTTTGAAAAATTTACTGTAGAAAAGGCAATCCCTGGCGCAATTAAAACTTGCGACAGTAAAAAATTATTTTCTGAATAATTTACTATAGAAAAGGCAATCCCTGGCGTAATTAAAATTGGCGACAGTTGAGAATTATTTTTTGAATAATTTACTATAGAAAAGGCAATCCCTGGCGCAATTAAAATTTGCGACAGTAAAAAATTATTTTTTGAATAATTTACTATAGAAAAAGCAATCCCTGGCGCACTTAAAATTTGCGACAGTATAAAATTATTTTTTGAATAATTTACTATAGAAAAGGCAATCCCTGGCGTAATTAAAATTTGCGACAGTAGAAAATTATTTTTTGCAAAATTTACTATAGAAAAGGCAATCCCCGGCGTATTTAATATTTGCGACAGTATAAAATTAATTTTTGAAAAATTTACTATATAAAAGGCAATCCCTGGCGTATTTAAAATTTGCGACAGTATAAAATTAATTTTTGAAAAATTTACTGAAGAAAAGGCAATCCCTGGCGCAATTAAAATTTGCGACAATAGAAAATTATTTTTTGAAAAATTTACTGTAGAAAAGGCAATCCCTGGCGCAATTAAAACTTGCGACAGTAAAAAATTATTTTTTGAATAATTTACTATAGAAAAGGCAATCCCTGGCGTAATTAAAATTTGCGACAGTAGAAAATTATTTTTTGAATAATTTAATATAGAAAAGGCAATCCCTGGCGCGATTAAAATTTGCGACAGTAAAAAATTATTTTGTGAGAAATTTACTATAGAAAAGGCAATCCCTGGGATATTTAAAATTTGCGACAGTAAAACATTATTTTTTGAATAATTTACTTTAGAAAAGGCAATCCCAGGCGTAATTAAAATTTGCGACAGTAAAAAATTATTTTTTGAATAATTTACTATAGAAAAGGCAATCCCTGGCGTAATTAAAATTTGCGACAATAAAAAATTATTTTTTGAATAATTTACTATAGAAAAGGCAATCCCTGGCGTAATTAAAATTTGCGACAGTAGAAAATTATTTTTTGAATAATTTACTATAGAAAAGGCAATCCCTGGCGTAATTAAAATTTGCGACAGTAGAAAATTTTTTTTGAATAATTTACTATAGAAAAGGCAATCCCTGGCGCAATTAAAATTTGCGACAGTAAAAAATTATTTTGTGAGAAATTTACTATAGAAAAGGCAATCCCTGGGATATTTAAAATTTGCGACAGTAGAAAATTATTTTTTTAATAATTTACTATAGAAAAGGCAATCCCTGGCGTAATTAAAATTTTCGACAGTAAAAAATTATTTTTTGAATAATTTACTATAGAAAAGGCAATCCCTGGCGCACTTAAAATTTGCGACAGTAAAAAATTATTTTTTGAATAATTTACTATAGAAAAGGCAATCCCTGGCGTAATTAAAATTTGAGACAGTATAAAATTATTTTTTGAATAATTTACTATAGAAAAGGCAATCCCTGGCGTAAATAAAATTTGCGACAGTATAAAATTATTTTTTGAATAATTTACTATAGAAAAGGCAATCCCTGGCGCACTTAAAATTTGCGACAGTAAAAAATTATTTTTTGAATAATTTACTATAGAAAAGGCAATCCTTGGCGCACTTAAAATTTGCGACAGTAAAAAATTATTTTTTGAATAATTTACTATAGAAAAGGCAATCCCTGGCGAAATTAAAATTTGCGACAGTAGAAAATTATATTTTGAATAATTTACTATAGAAAAGGCAATCCCTGGCGCAATTAAAATTAGCGACAGTAAAAAATTATTTTTTTGCAAAATTTAATATAGAAAAGGCAATCCCTGGCGCACTTAAAATTAGCGACAGTAAAAAATTATTTTTTGAATAATTTACTATAGAAAAGGCAATCCCTGGCGTATTTAAAACTTGCGACAGTAAAAAATTATTTTTTGAATAATTTACTATAGAAAAGGCAATCCCTGGCGTAATTAAAATTTGCGACAGTAAAAAATTATTTTTTGAATAATTTACTATAGAAAAGGCAATCCCTGGCGTATTTAAAATTTGTGACAGTATAAAATTAATTTTGAAAAATTTACTGTAGAAAAGGCAATCCCTGGCGCAATTAAAATTTGCGACAGTAGAAAATTATTTTTTGAATAATTTACTATAGAAAAGGCAATCCCTGGCGTAATTAAAATTTGCGACAATAAAAAATTATTTTTTGAATAATTTACTATAGAAAAGGCAATCCCTGGCGTAATTAAAATTTGCGACAGTAGAAAATTATTTTTTGAATAATTTACTATAGAAAAGGCAATCCCTGGCGTAATTAAAATTTGCGACAGTAAAAAATTATTTTTTGAATAATTTACTATAGAAAAGGCAATCCCTGGCGTATTTAAAATTTGTGACAGTATAAAATTAATTTTTGAAAAATTTACTGTAGAAAAGGCAATCCCTGGCGCAATTAAAATTTGCGACAGTAGAAAATTATTTTTTGAAAAATTTACTGTAGAAAAGGCAATCCCTGGCGCAATTAAAATTTGCGACAGTAGAAAATTATTTTTTGAATAATTTACTGTATAAAATGCAATCCCTGGCGCAATTAAAATTTGCGACAGTAGAAAACTATTTTGTGAAAAATTTACTGTAGAAAAGGCAATCCGTGGCGCAATTAAAATTTGCGACAGTAGAAAATTATTTTTTGAATAATTTACTATAGAAAAGGTAATCCCTGGCGTAATTAAAATTTGCGACAGTATAAAATTATTTTTTGAATAATTTACTATAGAAAAGGCAATCCCTGGCGTAATTAAAATTTGCGACAGTATAAAATTATTTTTTGAATAATTTACTAAAGAAAAGGCAATCCCTGGCGTAATTAAAATTTGCGACAGTAGATAATAATTTTTTGAATAATTTACTATAGAAAAGGCAATCCCTGGCGTATTTAAAATTTGCGACAGTAAAAAATTAATTTGTGAAAAGTTTACTATAGAAAAGGCAATCCCTAGCGCAATTAAAATTTGCGACAGTAAAAAATTATTTTTTGGAAAATTTACTGTAGAAAAGGCAATTCCTGGCGCAATTAAAACTTGCGATAGTAAAAAATTATTTTTTGAATAATTTACTATAGAAAAGGCAATCCCTGGCGGATTTGAAATTTGCGACAGTAAAAAATTATTTTTTGAATAATTTACTATAGAAAAGGAAAACCCTGGCGTATTTAAAATTTGCGACAGTAGAAAATTATTTTTTGAATAATTTACTATATAAAAGGCAATCCCTGGCGTATTTAAAATTTGCGACAGTATAAAATTAATTTTTGAAAAATTTACTGAAGAAAAGGCAATCCCTGGCGCAATTAAAATTTGCGACAATAGAAAATTATTTTTTGAAAAATTTACTGTAGAAAAGGCAATCCCTGGCGCAATTAAAACTTGCGACAGTAAAAAATTATTTTTTGAATAATTTACTATAGAAAAGGCAATCCCTGGCGTAATTAAAATTTGCGACAGTAGAAAATTATTTTTTGAATAATTTAATATAGAAAAGGCAATCCCTGGCGCGATTAAAATTTGCGACAGTAAAAAATTATTTTGTGAGAAATTTACTATAGAAAAGGCAATCCCTGGGATATTTAAAATTTGCGACAGTAAAACATTATTTTTTGAATAATTTACTTTAGAAAAGGCAATCCCAGGCGTAATTAAAATTTGCGACAGTAAAAAATTATTTTTTGAATAATTTACTATAGAAAAGGCAATCCCTGGCGTAATTAAAATTTGCGACAATAAAAAATTATTTTTTGAATAATTTACTATAGAAAAGGCAATCCCTGGCGTAATTAAAATTTGCGACAGTAGAAAATTATTTTTTGAATAATTTACTATAGAAAAGGCAATCCCTGGCGTAATTAAAATTTGCGACAGTAGAAAATTTTTTTTGAATAATTTACTATAGAAAAGGCAATCCCTGGCGCAATTAAAATTTGCGACAGTAAAAAATTATTTTGTGAGAAATTTACTATAGAAAAGGCAATCCCTGGGATATTTAAAATTTGCGACAGTAGAAAATTATTTTTTTAATAATTTACTATAGAAAAGGCAATCCCTGGCGTAATTAAAATTTGCGACAGTAAAAAATTATTTTTTGAATAATTTACTATAGAAAAGGCAATCCCTGGCGCACTTAAAATTTGCGACAGTAAAAAATTATTTTTTGAATAATTTACTATAGAAAAGGCAATCCCTGGCGTAATTAAAATTTGAGACAGTATAAAATTATTTTTTGAATAATTTACTATAGAAAAGGCAATCCCTGGCGTAATTAAAATTTGCGACAGTATAAAATTATTTTTTGAATAATTTACTATAGAAAAGGCAATCCCTGGCGCACTTAAAATTTGCGACAGTAAAAAATTATTTTTTGAATAATTTACTATAGAAAAGGCAATCCCTGGCGCACTTAAAATTTGCGACAGTAAAAAATTATTTTTTGAATAATTTACTATAGAAAAGGCAATCCCTGGCGAAATTAAAATTTGCGACAGTAGAAAATTATATTTTGAATAATTTACTATAGAAAAGGCAATCCCTGGCGCAATTAAAATTAGCGACAGTAAAAAATTATTTTTTGCAAAATTTAATATAGAAAAGGCAATCCCTGGCGCACTTAAAATTAGCGACAGTAAAAAATTATTTTTTGAATAATTTACTATAGAAAAGGCAATCCCTGGCGTATTTAAAACTTGCGACAGTAAAAAATTATTTTTTGAATAATTTACTATAGAAAAGGCAATCCCTGGCGTAATTAAAATTTGCGACAGTAAAAAATTATTTTTTGAATAATTTACTATAGAAAAGGCAATCCCTGGCGTATTTAAAATTTGTGACAGTATAAAATTAATTTTTGAAAAATTTACTGTAGAAAAGGCAATCCCTGGCGCAATTAAAATTTGCGACAGTAGAAAATTATTTTTTGAATAATTTACTATAGAAAAGGCAATCCCTGGCGTAATTAAAATTTGCGACAATAAAAAATTATTTTTTGAATAATTTACTATAGAAAAGGCAATCCCTGGCGTAATTAAAATTTGCGACAGTAGAAAATTATTTTTTGAATAATTTACTATAGAAAAGGCAATCCCTGGCGTAATTAAAATTTGCGACAGTAAAAAATAATTTTTTGAATAATTTACTATAGAAAAGGCAATCCCTGGCGTATTTAAAATTTGTGACAGTATAAAATTAATTTTTGAAAAATTTACTGTAGAAAAGGCAATCCCTGGCGCAATTAAAATTTGCGACAGTAGAAAATTATTTTTTGAAAAATTTACTGTAGAAAAGGCAATCCCTGGCGCAATTAAAATTTGCGACAGTAGAAAATTATTTTTTGAATAATTTACTGTATAAAATGCAATCCCTGGCGCAATTAAAATTTGCGACAGTAGAAAACTATTTTGTGAAAAATTTACTGTAGAAAAGGCAATCCGTGGCGCAATTAAAATTTGCGACAGTAGAAAATTATTTTTTGAATAATTTACTATAGAAAAGGTAATCCCTGGCGTAATTAAAATTTGCGACAGTATAAAATTATTTTTTGAATAATTTACTATAGAAAAGGCAATCCCTGGCGTAATTAAAATTTGCGACAGTATAAAATTATTTTTTGAATAATTTACTAAAGAAAAGGCAATCCCTGGCGTAATTAAAATTTGCGACAGTAGAAAATAATTTTTTGAATAATTTACTATAGAAAAGGCAATCCCTGGCGTATTTAAAATTTGCGACAGTAAAAAATTAATTTGTGAAAAGTTTACTATAGAAAAGGCAATCCCTAGCGCAATTAAAATTTGCGACAGTAAAAAATTATTTTTTGGAAAATTTACTGTAGAAAAGGCAATTCCTGGCGCAATTAAAACTTGCGATAGTAAAAAATTATTTTTTGAATAATTTACTATAGAAAAGGCAATCCCTGGCGGATTTGAAATTTGCGACAGTAAAAAATTATTTTTTGAATAATTTACTATAGAAAAGGAAAACCCTGGCGTATTTAAAATTTGCGACAGTAAAAAATTATTTTTTGAATAATTTACTATAGAAAAGGCAATCCCTGGCGTATTTAAAATTTGCGACAGTATAAAATTAATTTTTGAAAAATTTACTGTAGAAAAGGCAATCCCTGGCGCAATTAAAATTTGCGACAGTAGAAAATTATTTTTTGAAAAATTTACTGTAGAAAAGGCAATCCCTGGCGCAATTAAAACTTGCGACAGTAAAAAATTATTTTCTGAATAATTTACTATAGAAAAGGCAATCCCTGGCGTAATTAAAATTGGCGACAGTTGAAAATTATTTTTTGAATAATTTACTATAGAAAAGGCAATCCCTGGCGCAATTAAAATTTGCGACAGTAAAAAATTATTTTTTGAATAATTTACTATAGAAAAGGCAATCCCTGGCGCACTTAAAATTTGCGACAGTATAAAATTATTTTTTGAATAATTTACTATAGAAAAGGCAATCCCTGGCGTAATTAAAATTTGCGACAGTAGAAAATTATTTTTTGCAAAATTTACTATAGAAAAGGCAATCCCCGGCGTATTTAATATTTGCGACAGTATAAAATTAATTTTTGAAAAATTTACTATATAAAAGGCAATCCCTGGCGTATTTAAAATTTGCGACAGTATAAAATTAATTTTTGAAAAATTTACTGAAGAAAAGGCAATCCCTGGCGCAATTAAAATTTGCGACAATAGAAAATTATTTTTTGAAAAATTTACTGTAGAAAAGGCAATCCCTGGCGCAATTAAAACTTGCGACAGTAAAAAATTATTTTTTGAATAATTTACTATAGAAAAGGCAATCCCTGGCGTAATTAAAATTTGCGACAGTAGAAAATTATTTTTTGAATAATTTAATATAGAAAAGGCAATCCCTGGCGCGATTAAAATTTGCGACAGTAAAAAATTATTTTGTGAGAAATTTACTATAGAAAAGGCAATCCCTGGGATATTTAAAATTTGCGACAGTAAAACATTATTTTTTGAATAATTTACTTTAGAAAAGGCAATCCCAGGCGTAATTAAAATTTGCGACAGTAAAAAATTATTTTTTGAATAATTTACTATAGAAAAGGCAATCCCTGGCGTAATTAAAATTTGCGACAATAAAAAATTATTTTTTGAATAATTTACTATAGAAAAGGCAATCCCTGGCGTAATTAAAATTTGCGACAGTAGAAAATTATTTTTTGAATAATTTACTATAGAAAAGGCAATCCCTGGCGTAATTAAAATTTGCGACAGTAGAAAATTTTTTTTGAATAATTTACTATAGAAAAGGCAATCCCTGGCGCAATTAAAATTTGCGACAGTAAAAAATTATTTTGTGAGAAATTTACTATAGAAAAGGCAATCCCTGGGATATTTAAAATTTGCGACAGTAGAAAATTATTTTTTTAATAATTTACTATAGAAAAGGCAATCCCTGGCGTAATTAAAATTTGCGACAGTAAAAAATTATTTTTTGAATAATTTACTATAGAAAAGGCAATCCCTGGCGCACTTAAAATTTGCGACAGTAAAAAATTATTTTTTGAATAATTTACTATAGAAAAGGCAATCCCTGGCGTAATTAAAATTTGAGACAGGATAAAATTATTTTTTGAATAATTTACTATAGAAAAGGCAATCCCTGGCGTAATTAAAATTTGCGACAGTATAAAATTATTTTTTGAATAATTTACTATAGAAAAGGCAATCCCTGGCGCACTTAAAATTTGCGACAGTAAAAAATTATTTTTTGAATAATTTACTATAGAAAAGGCAATCCCTGGCGCACTTAAAATTTGCGACAGTAAAAAATTATTTTTTGAATAATTTACTATAGAAAAGGCAATCCCTGGCGAAATTAAAATTTGCGACAGTAGAAAATTATATTTTGAATAATTTACTATAGAAAAGGCAATCCCTGGCGCAATTAAAATTAGCGACAGTAAAAAATTATTTTTTGCAAAATTTAATATAGAAAAGGCAATCCCTGGCGCACTTAAAATTAGCGACAGTAAAAAATTATTTTTTGAATAATTTACTATAGAAAAGGCAATCCCTGGCGTAATTAAAATTTGCGACAGTATAAAATTATTTTTTGAATAATTTACTATAGAAAAGGCAATCCCTGGCGTAATTAAAATTTGCGACAGTAGAAAATTATTTTTTGACTAATTTACTATAGAAAAGGCAATCCCTGGCGTATTTAAAATTTGCGACAGTAAGAAATTAATTTGTGAGAAATTTACTATAGAAAAGGCAATCCCTGGGATATTTAAAATTTGCGAAAGTAGAAAATTATTTTTTGAATAATTTACTATAGAAAGGGCAATCCCTGGCGCAATTAAAATTTGCGACAGTAAAATATTATTTTTTGAATAATTTACTATAGAAAAGGCAATCCCTGGCGTAATTAAAATTTGCGACAGTAGAAAATTATTTTTTGAATAATTTACTATAGAAAAGGCAATCCCTGGTGTATTTAAAATTTGCGACAGTATAAAATTAATTTTTGAAAAATTTACTATATAAAAGGAAATCCCTGGCGTAATTAAAATTTGCGACAGTAAAAAATTATTTTTTGAATAATTTACTATAGAAAAGGCAATCCCTGGCGTAATTAAAATTTGCGACAGTAAAAAAATATTTTTTGAATAATTTACTATATAAAAGGCAATCCCTGGCGTAATTAAAATTTGCGACAGTAGAAAATTATTTTTTGAATAATTTACTATAGAAAAGGCAATCCCTGGCGCAATTAAAATTTGCGACAGTATAAAATTATTTTTTGAATAATGTACTATAGAAAAGACAATCCCTGGCGCACTTAAAATTTGCGACAGTAGAAAATTATTTTTTGAATAATTTACTATAGAAAAGGCAATCCCTGGCGCACTTAAAATTTGCGACAGTAGAAAATTATTTTTTGAATAATTTACTATAGAAAAGGCAATCCCTGGGATATTTAAAATTTGCGACAGTAAAAAATTATTTTTTGAAAAATTTACTACATAAAAGGCAATCCCTGGCGCAATTAAAACTTGCGATAGTAAAAAAATATTTTTTGAATAATTTACTATAGAAAAGGCAATCCCTGGCGCACTTAAAATTTGCGACAGTAGAAAATTATTTTTTGAATAATTTACTATAGAAAAGGCAATCCCTGGCGCACTTAAAATTTGCGACAGTAGAAAATTATTTTTTGAATACTTTACTATAGAAAAGGCAATCCCTGGCGTATTTCAAATTTGCGACAGTATAAAATTATTTTTTGAAAAATTTACTATAGAAAAGGCAATCCCTGGCGCACTTAAAATTTGCGACAGTAGAAAATTATTTTTTGAATAATTTACTATAGAAAAGGCAATCCCTGGCGTAATTAAAATTTGCGACAGTAGAAAATTATTTTTTGAATAATTTACCAAAAAAAAGGCAATCCCTGGCGCAATTAAAATTTGCGACAGTAAAAAATTATTTTTTGCAAAATTTACTATAGAAAAGGCAATCCCTGGCGCACTTAAAATTTGCGACAGTAAAAAATTATTTTGTGAGAAATTTACTATAGAAAAGGCAATCCCTGGGATATTTAAAATTTGCGACAGTAGAAATTTTTTTTTTGAATAATTTACTATAGAAAAGGCAATCCCTGGCGCAATTAAAATTTGCGACAGTATAAAATTATTTTTTGAATAATTTACTATAGAAAAGGCAATCCCTGGCGTAATTAAAATTTGCGACAGTAAAAAATTATTTTTGGAATAATTTACTATAGAAAAGGCAATCCCTGGCGTATTTAAAATTTGCGACAGTAAGTAATTAATTTGTGAGAAATTTACTATAGAAAAGGCAATCCTTGGCGTATTTAAAATTTGCGACAGTATAAAATTATTTTTTGAAAAATTTACTGTAGAAAAGGCAATCCCTGCCGTAATTAAAATTTGCGACAGTAGAAAATTATTTTTTGAATAATTTACTATAGAAAAGGCAATCCCTGGCGCAATTAAAATTTGCGACAGTATAAAATTATTTTTTGAATAATTTACTATAGAAAAGGCAATCCCTGGCGTAATTAAAATTTGAGACAGTATAAAATTATTTTTTGAATAATTTACTATAGAAAAGGCAATCCCTGGCGTAATTAAAATTTGCGACAGTAAAAAATTATTTTTTGAATAATTTACTATAGAAAAGGCAATCCCTGCCGTAATTAAAATTTGCGACAGTAGAAAATTATTTTTTGAATAATTTACTATAGAAAAGGCAATCCCTGGCGTATTTAAAATTTGCGACAGTTAGAAATTAATTTGTGAGAAATTTACTACAGATAAGGCAATCAGTGGGATATTTAAAATTTGCGACAGTAGAAAATTTTTTTTTGAATAATTTACTATAGAAAAGGCAATCCCTGGCGCAATTAAAATTTGCGACAGTATAAAATTATTTTTTGAATAATTTACTATAGAAAAGGCAATCCCTGGCGTAATTAAAATTTGCGACAGTAAAAAATTATTTTTTGAATAATTTACTATAGAAAAGGCAATCCCTGGCGTATTTAAAATTTGCGACAGTAAGAAATTAATTTGTGAGAAATTTACTATAGAAAAGGCAATCCTTGGCGTATTTAAAATTGCGACAGTAAAAAATTATTTTGTGAGAAATTTACTATAGAAAAGGCAATCCCTGGGATATTTAAAATTTGCGACAGTAGAAAATTTTTTTTTGAATAATTTACTATAGAAAAGGCAATCCCTGGCGCAATTAAAATTTGCGACAGTATAAAATTATTTTTTGAATAATTTACTATAGAAAAGGCAATCCCTGGCGTAATTAAAATTTGAGACAGTATAAAATTATTTTTTGAATAATTTACTATAGAAAAGGCAATCCCTGGCGTAATTAAAATTTGCGACAGTAAAAAATTATTTTTTGAATAATTTACTATAGAAAAGGCAATCCCTGCCGTAATTAAAATTTGCGACAGTAGAAAATTATTTTTTGAATAATTTACTATAGAAAAGGCAATCCCTGGCGTATTTAAAATTTGCGACAGTTAGAAATTAATTTGTGAGAAATTTACTACAGATAAGGCAATCAGTGGGATATTTAAAATTTGCGACAGTAGAAAATTATTTTTTGAATAATTTACTATAGAAAAGGCAATCCCTGGCGCAATTAAAATTTGCGACAGTAAAAAATTATTTCTTGAATAATTTACTATAGAAAAGGCAATCCCTGGCGTAATTAAAATTTGCGACAGTAGAAAATTATTTTTTGAATAATTTACTATAGAAAAGGCAATCCCTGGCGTATTTAAAATTTGCGACAGTATAAAATTATTTTTTGAATAATTTACTATAGAAAAGGCAATCCCTGGCGTAATTAAAATTTGCGACAGTATAAAATTATTTTTTGAATAATTTACTATAGAAAAGGCAATCCCTGGCGCACTTAAAATTTGCGACAGTAGAAAATTATTTTTTGAATAATTTACTATAGAAAAGGCAATCCATGGCGCACTTAAAATTTGCGACAGTAGAAAATTATTTTTTGAATAATTTACCAAAAAAAAGGCAATCCCTGGCGCAATTAAAATTTGCGACAGTAAAAAATTATTTTTTGCAAAATTTACTATAGAAAAGGCAATCCCTGGCGTAATTAAAATTTGCGACAGTAAAAAAATATTTTTTGAATAATTTACTATATAAAAGGCAATCCCTGGCGTAATTAAAATTTGCGACAGTAGAAAATTATTTTTTGAATAATTTACTATAGAAAAGGCAATCCCTGGCGCAATTAAAATTTGCGACAGTATAAAATTATTTTTTGAATAATGTACTATAGAAAAGACAATCCCTGGCGCACTTAAAATTTGCGACAGTAGAAAATTATTTTTTGAATAATTTACTATAGAAAAGGCAATCCCTGGCGCACTTAAAATTTGCGACAGTAGAAAATTATTTTTTGAATAATTTACTATAGAAAAGGCAATCCCTGGGATATTTAAAATTTACGACAGTAAAAAATTATTTTTTGAAAAATTTACTACATAAAAGGCAATCCCTGGCGCAATTAAAACTTGCGATAGTAAAAAAATATTTTTTGAATAATTTACTATAGAAAAGGCAATCCCTGGCGCACTTAAAATTTGCGACAGTAGAAAATTATTTTTTGAATAATTTACTATAGAAAAGGCAATCCCTGGCGCACTTAAAATTTGCGACAGTAGAAAATTATTTTTTGAATACTTTACTATAGAAAAGGCAATCCCTGGCGTATTTAAAATTTGCGACAGTTAGAAATTAATTTGTGAGAAATTTACTACAGATAAGGCAATCAGTGGGATATTTAAAATTTGCGACAGTAGAAAATTATTTTTTGAATAATTTACTATAGAAAAGGCAATCCCTGGCGCAATTAAAATTTGCGACAGTAAAAAATTATTTCTTGAATAATTTACTATAGAAAAGGCAATCCCTGGCGTAATTAAAATTAGCGACAGTAGAAAATTATTTTTTGAATAATTTACTATAGAAAAGGCAATCCCTGGCGTATTTAAAATTTGCGACAGTATAAAATTATTTTTTGAATAATTTACTATAGAAAAGGCAATCCCTGGCGTAATTAAAATTTGCGACAGTATAAAATTATTTTTTGAATAATTTACTATAGAAAAGGCAATCCCTGGCGCACTTAAAATTTGCGACAGTAGAAAATTATTTTTTGAATAATTTACTATAGAAAAGGCAATCCATGGCGCACTTAAAATTTGCGACAGTAGAAAATTATTTTTTGAATAATTTACTATAGAAAAGGCAATCCCTGGGATATTTAAAATTTGCGACAGTAAAAAATTATTTTTTGAATAATTTACTATAGAAAAGGCAATCCCTGGCGTAATTAAAATTTGAGACAGTATAAAATTATTTTTTGAATAATTTACTATAGAAAAGGCAATCCCTGGCGTAATTAAAATTTGCGACAGTAAAAAATTATTTTTTGAATAATTTACTATAGAAAAGTCAATCCCTGCCGTAATTAAAATTTGCGACAGTAGAAAATTATTTTTTGAATAATTTACTATAGAAAAGGCAATCCCTGGCGTATTTAAAATTTGCGACAGTTAGAAATTAATTTGTGAGAAATTTACTACAGATAAGGCAATCAGTGGGATATTTAAAATTTGCGACAGTAGAAAATTATTTTTTGAATAATTTACTATAGAAAAGGCAATCCCTGGCGCAATTAAAATTTGCGACAGTAAAAAATTATTTCTTGAATAATTTACTATAGAAAAGGCAATCCCTGGCGTAATTAAAATTTGCGACAGTAGAAAATTATTTTTTGAATAATTTACTATAGAAAAGGCAATCCCTGGCGTATTTAAAATTTGCGACAGTATAAAATTATTTTTTGAATAATTTACTATAGAAAAGGCAATCCCTGGCGTAATTAAAATTTGCGACAGTATAAAATTATTTTATGAATAATTTACTATAGAAAAGGCAATCCCTGGCGCACTTAAAATTTGCGACAGTAGAAAATTATTTTTTGAATAATTTACTATAGAAAAGGCAATCCATGGCGCACTTAAAATTTGCGACAGTAGAAAATTATTTTTTGAATAATTTACTATAGAAAAGGCAATCCCTGGGATATTTAAAATTTGCGACAGTAAAAAATTATTTTTTGAATAATTTACTATAGAAAAGGCAATCCCTGGCGTAATTAAAATTTGCGACAATAGAAAATTATTTTTTGAATAATTTACTATAGAAAAGGCAATCCCTGGCGTATTTAAAATTTGCGACAGTAGAAAATTATTTTTTGAATAATTTACAATAGAAAAGGCAATCCCTGGCGCAATTAAAATTTGCGACAGTAAAAAATTATTTTTTGCAAAATTTACTGTAGAAAAGGCAATCCCTGGCGCAATTAAAACTTGCGATAGTAAAAAATTATTTTTTGAATAATTTACTATAGAAAAGGCAATCCCTGGCGTATTTAAAATTTGCGACAGTATAAAATTATTTTTTGAATAATTTACTATAGAAAAGGCAATCCCTGGCGTAATTAAAATTTGCGACAGTAGAAAATTATTTTTTGAATAACTTACTATAGAAAAGGCAATCCCTTGCGCAATTAAAATTTGCGACAGTAGAAAATTATTTTTTGAATAATTTACTATAGAAAAGGCAATCCCTGGCGCACTTAAAATTTGCGACAGTAGAAAATTATTTTTTGAATAATTTACTATAGAAAAGACAATCCCTGTCGTAATTAAAATTTGCGACAGTAGAAAATTATTTTTTGAATAATTTACTATAGAAAAGGCAATCCCTGGCGCAATTAAAATTTGCGACAGTAAAAAATTATTTTTTGCAAAATTTACTATAGAAAAGGCAATCCCTGGCGCAATTAAAATTTGCGACAGCAGGAAATTATTTTTTGAATAATTTACTATAGAAAAGGCAATCCCTGGCGTATTTAAAATTTGCGACAGTATAAAATTATTTTTTGAATAATTTACTATAGAAAAGGCAATCCCTAGCGTAATTAAAATTTGCTACAGTAGAAAATTATTTTTTGAATAATTTACTATAGAAAAGGCAATCCCTGGCGTATTTAAAATTTGCGACAGTAAGAAATTAATTTGTGAGAAATTTACTATAGAAAAGGCAATCCCTGGGATATTTAAATTTGCGACAGTAGAAAATTATTTTTTGAATAATTTACTATAGAAAAGGCAATCCCTGGCGTAAATAAAATTTGCGACAGTAAAAAATTATTTTTTGAATAATTTACTATAGAAAAGGCAATCCCTGGCGTAATTAAAATTTGCGACAGTAGAAAATTATTTCTTGAATAATTTACTATAGAAAAGGCAATCCCTGGCGTAATTAAAATTTGCGACATTAGAAAATTATTTTTTGAATAATTTACTATAGAAAAGGCAATCCCTGGCGCACTTAAAATTTGCGACAGTAAAAAATTATTTTTTGAATAATTTACTATAGAAAAGGCAATCCCTGGGATATTTAAAATTTGCGACAGTAAAAAATTATTTTCTGAATAATTTACTATAGAAAAGGCAATCCCTGGCGTAATTAAAATTTGCGACAGTTGAAAATTATTTTTTGAATAATTTACTATAGAAAAGGCAATCCCTGGCGTATTTAAAATTTGCGACAGTAGAAAATTATTTTTTGAATAATTTACAATAGAAAAGGCAATCCCTGGCGCAATTAAAATTTGCGACAGTAAAAAATTATTTTTTGCAAAATTTACTGTAGAAAAGGCAATCCCTGGCGCAATTAAAACTTGCGATAGTAAAAAATTATTTTTTGAATAATTTACTATAGAAAAGGCAATCCCTGGCTTAATTAAAATTTGCGACAGTAGAAAATTATTTTTTGAATAATTTACTATAGAAAAGGCAATCCCTGGCGTATTTAAAATTTGCGACAGTATAAAATTATTTTTTGAATAATTTACTATAGAAAAGGCAATCCCTGGCGTAATTAAAATTTGCGACAGTAGAAAATTATTTTTTGAATAACTTACTATAGAAAAGGCAATCCCTTGCGCAATTAAAATTTGCGACAGTAGAAAATTATTTTTTGAATAATTTACTATAGAAAAGGCAATCCCTGGCGCACTTAAAATTTGCGACAGTAGAAAATTATTTTTTGAATAATTTACTATAGAAAAGACAATCCCTGTCGTAATTAAAATTTGCGACAGTAGAAAATTATTTTTTGAATAATTTACTATAGAAAAGGCAATCCCTGGCGCAATTAAAATTTGCGACAGTAAAAAATTATTTTTTGCAAAATTTACTATAGAAAAGGCAATCCCTGGCGCAATTAAAATTTGCGACAGCAGGAAATTATTTTTTGAATAATTTACTATAGAAAAGGCAATCCCTGGCGTATTTAAAATTTGCGACAGTATAAAATTATTTTTTGAATAATTTACTATAGAAAAGGCAATCCCTAGCGTAATTAAAATTTGCTACAGTAGAAAATTATTTTTTGAATAATTTACTATAGAAAAGGCAATCCCTGGCGTATTTAAAATTTGCGACAGTAAGAAATTAATTTGTGATAAATTTACTATAGAAAAGGCAATCCCTGGGATATTTAAATTTGCGACAGTAGAAAATTATTTTTTGAATAATTTACTATAGAAAAGGCAATCCCTGGCGTAAATAAAATTTGCGACAGTAAAAAATTATTTTTTGAATAATTTACTATAGAAAAGGCAATCCCTGGCGTAATTAAAATTTGCGACAGTAGAAAATTATTTCTTGAATAATTTACTATAGAAAAGGCAATCCCTGGCGTAATTAAAATTTGCGACAGTATAAAATTATTTTTTGAATAATTTACTATAGAAAAGGCAATCCCTGGCGCACTTAAAATTTGCGACAGTAAAAAATTATTTTTTGAAAAATTTACTATAGAAAAGGCAATCCCTGGCGTAATTAAAATTTGCGACAGTATAAAATTATTTTTTGAATAATTTACTATAGAAAAGGCAATCCCTGGCGTAATTAAAATTTGCGACAGTAGAAAATTATTTTTTGAATAATTTACTATAGAAAAGGCAATCCCTGGCGTAACTAAAATTTGCGACATTAGAAAATTATTTTTTGAATAATTTACTATAGAAAAGGCAATCCCTGGCGCACTTAAAATTTGCGACAGTAAAAAATTATTTTTTGAATAATTTACTATAGAAAAGGCAATCCCTGGGATATTTAAAATTTGCGACAGTAAAAAATTATTTTCTGAATAATTTACTATAGAAAAGGCAATCCCTGGCGTAATTAAAATTTGCGACAGTTGAAAATTATTTTTTGAATAATTTACTATAGAAAAGCCAATCCCTGGCGTAATTAAAATTTGCGACAGTAGAAAATTATTTTTTGAATAATTTACTATAGAAAAGGCAATCCCTGGCGTATTTAAAATTTGCGACAGTAAAAAATTATTTTTTGAATAATTTACTATAGAAAAGGCAATCCCTGGCGTAATTAAAATTTGCGACAGTATAAAATTATTTTTTGAATAATTTACTATAGAAAAGGCAATCCCTGGCGTAATTAAAATTTGCGACAGTAGAAAATTATTTTTTGAATAATTTACTATAGAAAAGGCAATCCCTGGCGCAATTAAAATTTGCGAGTGTAAAAAATTATTTTTTGAATAATTTACTATAGAATAGGCAATCCCTGGCGTAGTTAAAATTTGCGACAGTAGAAACTTATTTTTTGAATAATTTACTATAGAAAAGGCAATCCCTGGGGCAATTAAAATTTGCGACAGTAAAAAATTAGTTTTTGAATAATTTACTATAGAAAAGGCAATCCCTGGCGTAATTAAAATTTGCGACAGATGAAAATTATTTTTTGAATAATTTACTATAGAAAAGGCAATCCCTGGCGCAATTACAATTTGCTACAGTTGAAAATTATTTTTTGAATAATTTACTATAGAAAAGGCAATCCCTGGCGCAATTAAAATTTGCGACAGTATAAAATTATTTTTTGAATAATTTACTATAGAAAAGGCAATCCCTGGCGTAATTAAAATTTGCGACAGTAGAAAATTATTTTTTGAATAATTTACTATAGAAAAGGCAATCCCTGGCGTAATTAAAATTTGCGACAGTAGAAAAATTATTTTTTGAATAATTTACTATAGAAAAGGCAATCCCTGGCGCAATTAAAATTTGCGACAGTAAAAAATTATTTTTTGAATAATTTACTATAGAAAAGGCAATCCCTGGCGTAATTAAAATTTGCGACAGTAAAAAATTATTTTTTGAATAATTTACTATAGAAAAGGCAATCCCTGGCGTAATTAAAATTTGCGACAGTATAAAATTATTTTTTGAATAATTTACTATAGAAAAGGCAATCCCTGGCGCACTTAAAATTTGCGACAGTAAAAAATTGTTTTTTGAATAATTTACTATAGAAAAGGCAATCCCTGGCGCAATTAAAATTTGCGACAGTAGAAAATTATTTTTTGAATAATTTACTATAGAAAAGGCAATCCCTGGCGCAATTAAAATTTGCGACAGTAGAAAATTATTTTTTGAATAATTTACTATAGAAAAGGCAATCCCTGGCGTAATTAAAATTTGCGACAGTAGAAAATTATTTTTTGAATAATTTACTATAGAAAAGGCAATCCCTGGGATATTTAAAATTTGCGAAAGTAAAAAATTATTTTCTGAATAATTTACTATAGAAAAGGCAATCCCTGGCGTAATTAAAATTTGCGACAGTAAAAAATTATTTTTTGAATAATTTACTATAGAAAAGGCAATCCCTGGCGTAATTAAAATTTGCGACAGTAGAAAATTATTTTTTGAATAATTTACTATAGAAAAGGCAATCCCTGGCGTATTTAACATTTGCGACAGTAAAAAATTATTTTTTGAATAATTTACCATAGAAAAGGCAATCCCTGGCGTAATTAAAATTTGCGACAGTATAAAATTATTATTTGAATAATTTACTATAGAAAAGGCAATCCCTGGCGCAATTAAAATTTGCGAGTGTAAAAAATTATTTTTTGAATAATTTACTATAGAATAGGCAATCCCTGGCGTAGTTAAAATTTGCGACAGTAGAAACTTATTTTTTGAATAATTTACTATAGAAAAGGCAATCCCTGGGGCAATTAAAATTTGCGACAGTAAAAAATTAGTTTTTGAATAATTTACTATAGAAAAGGCAATCCCTGGCGTAATTAAAATTTGCGACAGTATAAAATTATTTTTTGAATAATTTACTATAGAAAAGGCAATCCCTGGCGCACTTAAAATTTGCGACAGTAAAAAATTGTTTTTTGAATAATTTACTATAGAAAAGGCAATCCCTGGCGCAATTAAAATTTGCGACAGTAGAAAATTATTTTTTGAATAATTTACTATAGAAAAGGCAATCCCTGGCGCACTTAAAATTTGCGACAGTAGAAAATTATTTTTTGAATAATTTACTATAGAAAAGGCAATCCCTGGCGTAATTAAAATTTGCGACAGTTGAATATTATTTTTTTGAATAATTTACTATAGAAAAGGCAATCCCTGGCGCAATTAAAATTTGCGACAGTAAAAAATTATTTTTTGCAAAATTTACTATAGAAAAGGCAATCCCTGGCGTAATTAAAATTTGCGACAGTATAAAATTATTTTTTGAATAATTTACTATAGAAAAGGCATAATTTACTATAGAAAAGGCAATCCCTATCGTAATTAAAATTTGCGACAGTAGAAAATTATTTTTTGAATAATCTACTATAGAAAAGGCAATCCCTGGCGCAATTAAAATTTGCGACAGTAAAAAATTATTTTTTGCAAAATTTACTATAGAAAAGGCAATCCCTGGCGCACTTAAAATTTGCGACAGTAAAAATTATTTTTTGAATAATTTACTATAGAAAAGGCAATCCCTGCCGTAATTAAAATTTGCGACAGTATAAAATTATTTTTTGAATAATTTACTATAGAAAAGGCAATCCCTGGCGTAATTAAAATTTGCGACAGTAGAAAATTATTTTTTGAATAATTTACTATAGAAAAGGCAATCCCTGGCGTATTTAAAATTTGCGACAGTAAGAAATTAATTTGTGAGAAATTTACTATAGAAAAGGCAATCCCTGGCGCACTTAAAATTTGCGACAGTAAAAAATTATTTTTTGAATAATTTACTATAGAAAAGGCAATCCCTGGCGTAATTAAAATTTGCGACAGTTGAAAATTATTTTTTGAATAATTTACTATAGAAAAGGCAATCCCTGGCGTAATTAAAATTTGCGACAGATGAAAATTATTTTTTGAATAATTTACTATAGAAAAGGCAATCCCTGGCGCAATTACAATTTGCTACAGTTGAAAATTATTTTTTGAATAATTTACTATAGAAAAGGCAATCCCTGGCGCAATTAAAATTTGCGACAGTATAAAATTATTTTTTGAATAATTTACTATAGAAAAGGCAATCCCTGGCGTAATTAAAATTTGCGACAGTAGAAAATTATTTTTTGAATAATTTACTATAGAAAAGGCAATCCCTGGCGTAATTAAAATTTGCGACAGTAGAAAATTATTTTTTGAATAATTTACTATAGAAAAGGCAATCCCTGGCGCAATTAAAATTTGCGACAGTAAAAAATTATTTTTTGAATAATTTACTATAGAAAAGGCAATCCCTGGCGCAATTAAAATTTGCGACAGTAAAAAATTATTTTTTGAATAATTTACTATAGAAGAGGCAATCCCTGGCGTAATTAAAATTTGCGACAGTAAAAAATTATTTTTTGAATAATTTACTATAGAAAAGGCAATCCCTGGCGCAATTACAATTTGCGACAGTTGAAAATTATTTTTTGAATAATTTACTATAGAAAAGGCAATCCCTGGCGCACTTAAAATTTGCGACAGTAGAAAATTATTTTTTGAATAATTTACTATAGAAAAGGCAATCCCTGGGATATTTAAAATTTGCGAAAGTAAAAAATTATTTTCTGAATAATTTACTATAGAAAAGGCAATCCCTGGCGTAATTAAAATTTGCGACAGTAAAAAATTATTTTTTGAATAATTTACTATAGAAAAGGCAATCCCTGGCGTAATTAAAATTTGCGACAGTAGAAAATTATTTTTTGAATAATTTACTATAGAAAAGGCAATCCCTGGCGTATTTAACATTTGCGACAGTAAAAAATTATTTTTTGAATAATTTACCATAGAAAAGGCAATCCCTGGCGTAATTAAAATTTGCGACAGTATAAAATTATTATTTGAATAATTTACTATAGAAAAGGCAATCCCTGGCGCAATTAAAATTTGCGAGTGTAAAAAATTATTTTTTGAATAATTTACTATAGAAAAGGCAATCCCTGGCGTAGTTAAAATTTGCGACAGTAGAAAATTATTTTTTGAATAATTTACTATAGAAAAGGCAATCCCTGGCGCAATTAAAATTTGCGACAGTAAAAAATTATTTTTTGAATAATTTACTATAGAAAAGGCAATCCCTGGCGTAATTAAAATTTGCGACAGTATAAAATTATTTTTTGAATAATTTACTATAAAAAGGCAATCCCTGGCGCACTTAAAATTTGCGACAGTAAAAAATTATTTTTTGAATAATTTACTATAGAAAAGGCAATCCCTGGCGTAATTAAAATTTGCGACAGTATAAAATTATTTTTTGAATAATTTACTATAGAAAAGGCAATCCCTGGCGCACTTAAAATTTGCGACAGTAAAAAATTGTTTTTTGAATAATTTACTATAGAAAAGGCAATCCCTGGCGCAATTAAAATTTGCGACAGTAGAAAATTATTTTTTGAATAATTTACTATAGAAAAGGCAATCCCTGGCGCACTTAAAATTTGCGAGAGTAGAAAATTATTTTTTGAATAATTTACTATAGAAAAGGCAATCCCTGGCGTAATTAAAATTTGCGACAGTTGAATATTATTTTTTTGAATAATTTACTATAGAAAAGGCAATCCCTGGGATATTTAAAATTTGCGACAGTAGAAAATTATTTTTTGAATAATTTACTATAGAAAAGGTAATCCCTGGCGTAATTAAAATTTGCGACAGTATAAAATTATTTTTTGAATAATTTACTATAGAAAAGGCAATCCCTGGTGCACTTAAAATTTGCGACAGTAAAAAATTTTTTTTTGAATAATTTACTATAGAAAAGGCAATCCCTGGCGTAATTAAAATTTGCGACAGTTGAATATTATTTTTTGAATAATTTACTATAGAAAAGGCAATCCCTGGCGCAATTAAAATTTGCGACAGTAAAAAATAATTTTTGGAATAATTTACTATAGAAAAGGCAATCCCTGGCGTAATTAAAATTTGCGACAGTAGAAAATTATTTTTTGAATAATTTACTATAGAAAAGGCAATCCCTGGCGCAATTAAAATTTGCGACAGTAAAAAATTATTTTGTGAGAAATTTACCATAGAAAAGGCAATCCCTGGGATACTTAAAATTTGCGACAGTAGAAAATTATTTTTTGAATAATTTACTATAGAAAAGGCAATCCCTGGCGTAATTAAAATTTGCGACAGTAGAAAATTATTTTTTGAATAATTTACTATAGAAAAGGCAATCCCTGGGATATTTAAAATTTGCGACAGAAAAAAATTAGTTTTTGAATAATTTACTATAGAAAAGGCAATCCCTGGCGTAATTAAAATTTGCGACAGTAGAAAATTATTTTTTGAATAATTTACTATAGAAAAGGCAATCCCTGGCGCAATTAAAATTTGCGACAATATAAAATTATTTTTTGAATAATTTACTATAGAAAAGGCAATCCCTGGCGTAATTAAAATTTGCGACAGTAAAAAATTATTTTTTGAATAATTTACTATAGAAAAGGCAATCCCTGGCGCAATTACAATTTGCGACAGTAAAAAATTATTTTTTGAATAATTTACTATAGAAAAGGCAATCCCTGGCGCACTTAAAATTTGCGACAGTATAAAATTATTTTTTGAATAATTTACTATAGAAAAGGCAATCCCTGGCGTAATTAAAATTTGCGACAGTAGAAAATTATTTTTTGAATAATTTACTATAGAAAAGGCAATCCCTGGCGCAATTAAAATTTGCGAGTGTAAAAAATTATTTTTTGAATAATTTACTATAGAAAAGGCAATCCCTGGCGCACTTAAAATTTGCGACAGTAACAAATTATTTTTTGAATAATTTACTATAGAAAAGGCAATCCCTGGCGTAATTAAAATTTGCGACATTAGAAAATTATTTTTTGAATAATTTACTATAGAAAAGGCAATCCCTGGCGCAATTAAAATTTGCGACAGTAAAAAATTATTTTTGAATAATTTACTATAGAAAAGGCAATCCCTGGCGCACTTAAAATTTGCGACAGTATAAAATAATTTTTTGAATAATTTACTATAGAAAAGGCAATCCCTGGCGTAATTAAAATTTGCGACAGTATAAAATTATTTTTTGAATAATTTACTATAGAAAAGGCAATCCCTGGCGTATTTAAAATTTGCGACAGTAAGAAATTAATTTGTGAGAAATTTACTATAGAAAAGGCAATCCCTGGCGTAATTAAAATTTGCGACAGTTGAAAATTATTTTTTGAATAATTTACTATAGAAAAGGCAATCCCTGGCGCAATTACAATTTGGGACAGTTGAAAATTATTTTTTGAATAATTTACTATAGAAAAGGCAATCCCTGGCGCAATTAAAATTTGCGACAGTAAAAAATTATTTTTTGAATAATTTACTATAGAAAAGGCAATCCCTGGCGTAATTAAAATTTGCGACAGTATAAAATTATTTTTTGAATAATTTACTATAGAAAAGGCAATCCCTGGCGCACTTAAAATTTGCGACAGTAAAAAATTGTTTTTTGAATAATTTACTATAGAAAAGGCAATCCCTGCGCAATTAAAATTTGCGACAGTAGAAAATTATTTTTTGAATAATTTACTATAGAAAAGGCAATCCCTGGCGCACTTAAAATTTGCGACAGTAGAAAATTATTTTTTGAATAATTTACTATAGAAAAGGCAATCCCTGGCGTAATTAAAATTTGCGACAATTGAATATTATTTTTTTGAATAATTTACTATGGAAAAGGCAATCCCTGGCGCAATTAAAATTTGCGACAGTAAAAAATTATTTTTTGCAAAATTTACTATAGAAAAGGCAATCCCTGGCGTAATTAAAATTTGCGACAGTATAAAATTATTTTTTGAATAATTTACTATAGAAAAGGCATAATTTACTATAGAAAAGGCAATCCCTGGCGTAATTAAAATTTGCGACAGTAGAAAATTATTTTTTGAATAATTTACTATAGAAAAGGCAATCCCTGGCGCAATTAAAATTTGCGACAGTAAAAAATTATTTTTTGCAAAATTTACTATAGAAAAGGCAATCCCTGGCGCACTTAAAATTTGCGACAGTAAGAAATTATTTTTTGAATAATTTACTATAGAAAAGGCAATCCCTGCCGTAATTAAAATTTGCGACAGTATAAAATTATTTTTTGAATAATTTACTATAGAAAAGGCAATCCCTGGCTTAATTAAAATTTGCGACAGTAGAAAATTATTTTTTGAATAATTTACTATAGAAAAGGCAATCCCTGGCGTATTTAAAATTTGCGACAGTAAG
Source organism: Dioctria linearis (assembly GCA_963930735.1). NCBI lineage: Eukaryota > Metazoa > Arthropoda > Insecta > Diptera > Asilidae > Dioctria > Dioctria linearis. Next base: position 85,487 of record CAWVNZ010000872.1, on the reverse strand, counting down.
AAATTAATTTGTGAGAAATTTACTATAGAAAAGGCAATCCCTGGGATATTTAAAATTTGCGACAGTAGAAAATTATTTTTTGAATAATTTACTATAGAAAAGGCAATCCCTGGCGTATTTAAAATTTGCGACAGTAAGAAATTAATTTGTGAGAAATTTACTATAGAAAAGGCAATCCCTGGCGTAATTAAAATTTGCGACAGTTGAAAATTATTTTTTGAATAATTTACTATAGAAAAGGCAATCCCTGGCGCAATTACAATTTGCGACAGTTGAAAATTATTTTTTGAATAATTTACTATAGAAAAGGCAATCCCTGGCGCAATTAAAATTTGCGACAGTATAAAATAATTTTTTGAATAATTTACTATAGAAAAGGCAATCCCTGGCGTAATTAAAATTTGCGACAGTAGAAAATTATTTTTTGAATAATTTACTATAGAAAAGGCAATCCCTGGCGTATTTAAAATTTGCGACAGTAAGAAATTACTTTGTGAGAAATTTACTATAGAAAAGCCAATCCCTGGGATATTTAAAATTTGCGACAGTAGAAAATTATTTTTTGAATAATTTACTATAGAAAAGGCAATCCCTGGCGTAATTAAAATTTGCGACAGTATAAAATTATTTTTTGAATAATTTACTATAGAAAAGGCAATCCCTGGCGCACTTAAAATTTGCGACAGTAAAAAATTATTTTCTGAATAATTTACTATAGAAAAGGCAATACCTGGCGTAATTAAAATTTGCGACAGTTGAAAATTATTTTTTGAATAATTTACTATAGAAAAGGCAATCCCTGGCGCAATTAAAATTTGCGACAGTAAAAAATTATTTTTTGAATAATTTACTATAGAAAATGCAATCCCTGGCGTAATTAAACTTTGCGACAGTAGAAAATTATTTTTTGAATAATTTACTATAGAAAAGGCAATCCCTGGCGCAATTAAAATTTGCGACAGTAAAAAATTATTTTGTGAGAAATTTACTATAGAAAAGGCAATCCCTTGGATATTTAAAATTTGCGATAGTATAAAATTATTTTTTGAATAATTTACTATAGAAAAGGCAATCCCTGGCGCACTTAAAATTTGCGACAGTAAAAAATTATTTTTTGAATAATTTACTATAGAAAAGGCAATCCCTGGCGTAATTAAAATTTGCGACATTAGAAAATTATTTTTTGAATAATTTACTATAGAAAAGGCAATCCCTGGCGCAATTAAAATTTGCGACAGTAAAAAATTATTTTTGAATAATTTACTATAGAAAAGGCAATCCCTGGCGCACTTAAAATTTGCGACAGTAAAAAATTATTTTTTGAATAATTTACTATAGAAAAGGCAATCCCTGGCGTAATTAAAATTTGCGACAGTAAAAAATTATTTTTTGAATAATTTACTATAGAAAAGGCAATCCCTGGCGCAATTACAATTTGCGACAGTTGAAAATTATTTTTTGAATAATTTACTATAGAAAAGGCAATCCCTGGCGCAATTAAAATTTGCGACAGTATAAAATTATTTTTTGAATAATTTACTATAGAAAAGGCAATCCCTGGCGTAATTAAAATTTGCGACAGTAGAAAATTATTTTTTGAATAATTTACTATAGAAAAGGCAATCCCTGGCGTATTTGAAATTTGCGACAGTAAGAAATTAATTTGAGAGAAATTTACTATAGAAAAGGCAATCCCTGGGATATTTAAAATTTGCGACAGTAGAAAATTATTTTTTGAATAATTTACTATAGAAAAGGCAATCCCTGGCGTAATTAAAATTTGCGACAGTTAAAAATTATTTTTTGAAAAATTTACTATAGAAAAGGCAATCCCTGGGGCAATTAAAATTTGCGACAGTAAAAAATTAGTTTTTGAATAATTTACTATAGAAAAGGCAATCCCTGGCATAATTAAAATTTGCGACAGTATAAAATTATTTTTTGAATAATTTACTATAGAAAAGGCAATCCCTGGCGCACTTAAAATTTGCGACAGTAAAAAATTGTTTTTTGAATAATTTACTATAGAAAAGGCAATCCCTGGCGCAATTAAAATTTGCGACAGTAAAAAATTATTTTTGAATAATTTACTATAGAAAAGGCAATCCCTGGCGCACTTAAAATTTGCGACAGTATAAAATAATTTTTTGAATAATTTACTATAGAAAAGGCAATCCCTGGCGTAATTAAAATTTGCGACAGTATAAAATTATTTTTTGAATAATTTACTATAGAAAAGGCAATCCCTGGCGTATTTAAAATTTGCGACAGTAAGAAATTAATTTGTGAGAAATTTACTATAGAAAAGGCAATCCCTGGCGTAATTAAAATTTGCGACAGTTGAAAATTATTTTTTGAATAATTTACTATAGAAAAGGCAATCCCTGGCGCAATTACAATTTGCGACAGTTGAAAATTATTTTTTGAATAATTTACTATAGAAAAGGCAATCCCTGGCGCAATTAAAATTTGCGACAGTAAAAAATTATTTTTTGAATAATTTACTATAGAAAAGGCAATCCCTGGCGTAATTAAAATTTGCGACAGTATAAAATTATTTTTTGAATAATTTACTATAGAAAAGGCAAACCCTGGCGCACTTAAAATTTGCGACAGTAAAAAATTGTTTTTTGAATAATTTACTATAGAAAAGGCAATCCCTGCGCAATTAAAATTTGCGACAGTAGAAAATTATTTTTTGAATAATTTACTATAGAAAAGGCAATCCCTGGCGCACTTAAAATTTGCGACAGTAGAAAATTATTTTTTGAATAATTTACTATAGAAAAGGCAATCCCTGGCGTAATTAAAATTTGCGACAATTGAATATTATTTTTTTGAATAATTTACTATGGAAAAGGCAATCCCTGGCGCAATTAAAATTTGCGACAGTAAAAAATTATTTTTTGCAAAATTTACTATAGAAAAGGCAATCCCTGGCGTAATTAAAATTTGCGACAGTATAAAATTATTTTTTGAATAATTTACTATAGAAAAGGCATAATTTACTATAGAAAAGGCAATCCCTGGCGTAATTAAAATTTGCGACAGTAGAAAATTATTTTTTGAATAATTTACTATAGAAAAGGCAATCCCTGGCGCAATTAAAATTTGCGACAGTAAAAAATTATTTTTTGCAAAATTTACTATAGAAAAGGCAATCCCTGGCGCACTTAAAATTTGCGACAGTAAGAAATTATTTTTTGAATAATTTACTATAGAAAAGGCAATCCCTGCCGTAATTAAAATTTGCGACAGTATAAAATTATTTTTTGAATAATTTACTATAGAAAAGGCAATCCCTGGCTTAATTAAAATTTGCGACAGTAGAAAATTATTTTTTGAATAATTTACTATAGAAAAGGCAAACCCTGGCGTATTTAAAATTTGCGACAGTAAGAAATTAATTTGTGAGAAATTTACTATAGAAAAGGCAATCCCTGGGATATTTAAAATTTGCGACAGTAGAAAATTATTTTTTGAATAATTTACTATAGAAAAGGCAATCCCTGGCGTATTTAAAATTTGCGACAGTAAGAAATTAATTTGTGAGAAATTTACTATAGAAAAGGCAATCCCTGGCGTAATTAAAATTTGCGACAGTTGAAAATTATTTTTTGAATAATTTACTATAGAAAAGGCAATCCCTGGCGCAATTACAATTTGCGACAGTTGAAAATTATTTTTTGAATAATTTACTATAGAAAAGGCAATCCCTGGCGCAATTAAAATTTGCGACAGTATAAAATAATTTTTTGAATAATTTACTATAGAAAAGGCAATCCCTGGCGTAATTAAAATTTGCGACAGTAGAAAATTATTTTTTGAATAATTTACTATAGAAAAGGCAATCCCTGGCGTATTTAAAATTTGCGACAGTAAGAAATTACTTTGTGAGAAATTTACTATAGAAAAGCCAATCCCTGGGATATTTAAAATTTGCGACAGTAGAAAATTATTTTTTGAATAATTTACTATAGAAAAGGCAATCCCTGGCGTAATTAAAATTTGCGACAGTATAAAATTATTTTTTGAATAATTTACTATAGAAAAGGCAATCCCTGGCGCACTTAAAATTTGCGACAGTAAAAAATTATTTTTTGAATAATTTACTATAGAAAAGGCAATACCTGGCGTAATTAAAATTTGCGACAGTTGAAAATTATTTTTTGAATAATTTACTATAGAAAAGGCAATCCCTGGCGCAATTAAAATTTGCGACAGTAAAAAATTATTTTTTGAATAATTTACTATAGAAAATGCAATCCCTGGCGTAATTAAACTTTGCGACAGTAGAAAATTATTTTTTGAATAATTTACTATAGAAAAGGCAATCCCTGGCGCAATTAAAATTTGCGACAGTAAAAAATTATTTTGTGAGAAATTTACTATAGAAAAGGCAATCCCTTGGATATTTAAAATTTGCAATAGTATAAAATTATTTTTTGAATAATTTACTATAGAAAAGGCAATCCCTGGCGCACTTAAAATTTGCGACAGTAAAAAATTATTTTTTGAATAATTTACTATAGAAAAGGCAATCCCTGGCGTAATTAAAATTTGCGACATTAGAAAATTATTTTTTGAATAATTTACTATAGAAAAGGCAATCCCTGGCGCAATTAAAATTTGCGACAGTAAAAAATTATTTTTGAATAATTTACTATAGAAAAGGCAATCCCTGGCGCACTTAAAATTTGCGACAGCAAAAAATTATTTTTTGAATAATTTACTATAGAAAAGGCAATCCCTGGCGTAATTAAAATTTGCGACAGTAAAAAATTATTTTTTGAATAATTTACTATAGAAAAGGCAATCCCTGGCGCAATTACAATTTGCGACAGTTGAAAATTATTTTTTGAATAATTTACTATAGAAAAGGCAATCCCTGGCGCAATTAAAATTTGCGACAGTATAAAATTATTTTTTGAATAATTTACTATAGAAAAGGCAATCCCTGGCGTAATTAAAATTTGCGACAGTAGAAAATTATTTTTTGAATAATTTACTATAGAAAAGGCAATCCCTGGCGTATTTGAAATTTGCGACAGTAAGAAATTAATTTGAGAGAAATTTACTATAGAAAAGGCAATCCTGGGATATTTAAAATTTGCGACAGTAGAAAATTATTTTTTGAATAATTTACTATAGAAAAGGCAATCCCTGGCGTAATTAAAATTTGCGACAGTTAAAAATTATTTTTTGAATAATTTACTATAGAAAAGGCAATCCCTGGGGCAATTAAAATTTGCGACAGTAAAAAATTAGTTTTTGAATAATTTACTATAGAAAAGGCAATCCTGGCATAATTAAAATTTGCGACAGTATAAAATTATTTTTTGAATAATTTACTATAGAAAAGGCAATCCCTGGCGCACTTAAAATTTGCGACAGTAAAAAATTGTTTTTGAATAATTTACTATAGAAAAGGCAATCCCTGGCGCAATTAAAATTTGCGACAGTAGAAAATTATTTTTTGAATAATTTACTATAGAAAAGGCAATCCCTGGCGCACTTAAAATTTGCGACAGTAGAAAATTATTTTTTGAATAATTTACTATAGAAAAGGCAATCCCTGGCGTAATTAAAATTTGCGAGAGTTGAATATTATTTTTTTGAATAATTTACTATAGAAAAGGCAATCCCTGGCGCAATTAAAATTTGCGACAGTAAAAAATTATTTTTTGCAAAATTTACTATAGAAAAGGCAATCCCTGGCGTAATTAAAATTTGCGACAGAATAAAATTATTTTTTGAATAATTTACTATAGAAAAGGCATAATTTACTATAGAAAAGGCAATCCCTGGCGTAATTAAAATTTGCGACAGTAGAAAATTATTTCTTGAATAATTTACTATAGAAAAGGCAATCCTGGCGCAATTAAAATTTGCGACAGTAAAAAATTATTTTTTGCAAAATTTACTATAGAAAAGGCAATCCCTGGCGCACTTAAAATTTGCGACAGTAAAAATTATTTTTTGAATAATTTACTATAGAAAAGGCAATCCCTGCCGTAATTAAAATTTGCGACAGTATAAAATTATTTTTTGAATAATTTACTATAGAAAAGGCAATCCCTGGCGTAATTAAAATTTGCGACAGTAGAAAATTATTTTTTGAATAATTTACTATAGAAAAGGCAATCCCTGGCGTATTTAAAATTTGCGACAGTAAGAAATTAATTTGTGAGAAATTTACTATAGAAAAGGCAATCCCTGGCGCACTTAAAATTTGCGACAGTAAAAAATTATTTTTTGAATAATTTACTATAGAAAAGGCAATCCCTGGCGTAATTAAAATTTGCGACAGTTGAAAATTATTTTTTGAATAATTTACTATAGAAAAGGCAATCCCTGGCGTAATTAAAATTTGCGACAGATGAAAATTATTTTTTGAATAATTTACTATAGAAAAGGCAATCCCTCGCGCAATTACAATTTGCTACAGTTGAAAATTATTTTTTTGAATAATTTACTATAGAGAAGGCAATCCCTGGCGCAATTAAAATTTGCGACAGTATAAAATTATTTTTTGAATAATTTACTATAGAAAAGGCAATCCCTGGCGTAATTAAAATTTGCGACAGTAGAAAATTATTTTTTGAATAATTTACTATAGAAAAGGCAATCCCTGGCGCAATTAAAATTTGCAACAGTAAAAAATTATTTTTTGAATAATTTACTATAGAAAAGGCAATCCCTGGCGCAATTAAAATTTGCGACAGTAAAAAATTATTTTTTGAATAATTTACTATAGAAAAGGCAATCCCTGGCGTAATTAAAATTGCGACAGTAAAAAATTATTTTTTGAATAATTTACTATAGAAAAGGCAATCCCTGGCGCAATTACAATTTGCGACAGTTGAAAATTATTTTTTGAATAATTTACTATAGAAAAGGCAATCCCTGGCGCACTTAAAATTTGCGACAGTAGAAAATTATTTTTTGAATAATTTGCTATAGAAAAGGGCAATCCCTGGGATATTTAAAATTTGCGAAAGTAAAAAATTATTTTCTGAATAATTTACTATAGAAAAGGCAATCCCTGGCGTAATTAAAATTTGCGACAGTAAAAAATTATTTTTTGAATAATTTACTATAGAAAAGGCAATCCCTGGCGTAATTAAAATTTGCGACAGTAGAAAATTATTTTTTGAATAATTTACTATAGAAAAGGCAAAATCTCAACTAAGGCGTATTTAACATTTGCGACAGTAAAAAATTATTTTTTGAATAATTTACCATAGAAAAGGCAATCCCTGGCGTAATTAAAATTTGCGACAGTATAAAATTATTATTTGAATAATTTACTATAGAAAAGGCAATCCCTGGCGCAATTAAAATTTGCGAGTGTAAAAAATTATTTTTTGAATAATTTACTATAGAAAAGGAAATCCCTGGCGTAGTTAAAATTTGCGACAGTAGAAAATTATTTTTTGAATAATTTACTATAGAAAAGGCAATCCCTGGCGCAATTAAAATTTGCGACAGTAAAAAATTATTTTTTGAATAATTTACTATAGAAAAGGCAATCCCTGGCGTAATTAAAATTTGCGACAGTATAAAATTATTTTTGAATAATTTACTATAAAAAGGCAATCCCTGGCGCACTTAAAATTTGCGACAGTAAAAAATTATTTTTTGAATAATTTACTATAGAAAAGGCAATCCCTGGCGTAATTAAAATTTGCGACAGTATAAAATTATTTTTTGAATAATTTACTATAGAAAAGGCAATCCCTGGCGCACTTAAAATTTGCGACAGTAAAAAAATTGTTTTTTGAATAATTTACTATAGAAAAGGCAATCCCTGGGATATTTAAAATTTGCGACAGTAAAAAATTATTTTTTGAATAATTTACTATAGAAAAGGCAATCCCTGGCGTAATTAAAATTTGCGACAGTAAAAAATTATTTTTTGAATAATTTACTATAGAAAAGGCAATCCCTGGCGCACTTAAAATTTGCGACAGTAAAAAATTATTTTTTGAATAATTTACTATAGAAATGGCAATCCCTGGCGTAATTAAAATTTGCGACTAGGAAAATTATTTTTTGAATAATTTACTATAGAAAAGGCAATCCCTGGCGCAATTAAAATTTGCGAAAATATAAAATTATTTTTTGAATAATTTACTATAGAAAAGACAATCCCTGGCGTAATTAAAATTTGCGACAGTATAATATTATTTTTTGAATAATTTACTATGGAAAAGGCAATCCCTGGCGCACTTAAAATTTGCGACAGTAAAAAATTGTTTTTGAATAATTTACTATAGAAAAGGCAATCCCTGGCGTAATTAAAATTTGCGACAGTAGAAAATTATTTTTTGAATAATTTACTATAGAAAAGGCAATCCCTGGCGTATTTAAAATTTGCGACAGTAAAAAATTATTTTTTGAATAATTTACTATAGAAAAGGCAATCCCTGGCGTAATTAAAATTTGCGACAGTAGAAAATTATTTTTTGAATAATTTACTATAGAAAAGGCAATCCCTGGCGTATTTAAAATTTGCGACAGTAAAAAATTATTTTTTGAATAATTTACTATAGAAAAGGCAATCCCTGGCGTAATTAAAATTTGCGACATTATAAAATTATTTTTTGAATAATTTACTATAGAAAAGGCAATCCCTGGCGTAATTAAAATTTGCGACAGTAGGAAATTATTTTTGAATAATTTACTATAGAAAAGGCAATCCCTGGCGCAATTAAAATTTGCGACAGTAAAAAATTATTTTTTGAATAATTTACTATAGAAAAGGCAATCCCTGGCGTAGTTAAAGTTTGCGACAGTAGAAAATTATTTTTTGAATAATTTACTATAGAAAAGGCAATCCCTGGCGCAATTTAAATTTTGCGACAGTAAAAAATTATTTTTTGCAAAATTTACTATAGAAAAGGCAATCCCTGACGTAATTAAAATTTGCGACAGTATAAAATTATTTTTTGAATAATTTACTATAGAAAAGGCATAATTTACTATAGAAAAGGCAATCCCTTGGATATTTAAAATTTGCGATAGTATAAAATTATTTTTTGAATAATTTACTATAGAAAAGGCAATCCCTGGCGCACTTAAAATTTGCGACAGTAAAAAAATATTTTTTGAATAATTTACTATAGAAAAGGCAATCCCTGGCGTAATTAAAATTTGCGACATTTGAAAATTATTTTTTGAATAATTTACTATAGAAAAGGCAATCCCTGGCGCAATTAAAATTTGCGACAGTAAAAAATTATTTTTGAATAATTTACTATAGAAAAGGCAATCCCTGGCGCACTTAAATTTGCGACAGTAAAAAATTATTTTTTGAATAATTTACTATAGAAAAGGCAATCCCTGGCGTAATTAAAATTTGCGACCGTAAAAAATTATTTTTTGAATAATTTACTATAGAAAAGGCAATCCCTGGCGTAATTAAAATTTGCGACAGTAGAAAATTATTTTTTGAATAATTTACTATAGAAAAGGCAATCCCTGGCGCAATTAAAATTTGCGACAGTAAAAAATTATTTTTTGCAAAATTTACTATAGAAAAGGCAATCCCTGGCGCACTTAAAATTTGCGACAGTAAAAATTATTTTTTGAATAATTTACTATAGAAAAGGCAATCCCTGCCGTAATTAAAATTTGCGACAGTATAAAATTATTTTTTGAATAATTTACTATAGAAAAGGCAATCCCTGGCGTAATTAAAATTTGCGACAGTAGAAAATTATTTTTTGAATAATTTACTATAGAAAAGGCAATCCCTGGCGTATTTAAAATTTGCGACAGTAAGAAATTAATTTGTGAGAAATTTACTATAGAAAAGGCAATCCCTGGCGCACTTAAAATTTGCGACAGTAAAAAATTATTTTTTGAATAATTTACTATAGAAAAGGCAATCCCTGGCGTAATTAAAATTTGCGACAGTTGAAAATTATTTTTTGAATAATTTACTATAGAAAAGGCAATCCCTGGCGTAATTAAAATTTGCGACAGATGAAAATTATTTTTTGAATAATTTACTATAGAAAAGGCAATCCCTGGCGCAATTACAATTTGCTACAGTTGAAAATTATTTTTTGAATAATTTACTATAGAAAAGGCAATCCCTGGCGCAATTAAAATTTGCGACAGTATAAAATTATTTTTTGAATAATTTACTATAGAAAAGGCAATCCCTGGCGTAATTAAAATTTGCGACAATAGAAAATTATTTTTTGAATAATTTACTATAGAAAAGGCAATCCCTGGCGCAATTAAAATTTGCAACAGTAAAAAATTATTTTTTGAATAATTTACTATAGAAAAGGCAATCCCTGGCGCAATTAAAATTTGCGACAGTAAAAAATTATTTTTTGAATAATTTACTATAGAAAAGGCAATCCCTGGCGTAATTAAAATTTGCGACAGTAAAAAATTATTTTTTGAATAATTTACTATAGAAAAGGCAATCCCTGGCGCAATTACAATTTGCGACAGTTGAAAATTATTTTTTGAATAATTTACTATAGAAAAGGCAATCCCTGGCGCACTTAAAATTTGCGACAGTAGAAAATTATTTTTTGAATAATTTGCTATAGAAAAGGCAATCCCTGGGATATTTAAAATTTGCGAAAGTAAAAAATTATTTTCTGAATAATTTACTATAGAAAAGGCAATCCCTGGCGTAATTAAAATTTGCGACAGTAAAAAATTATTTTTTGAATAATTTACTATAGAAAAGGCAATCCCTGGCGTAATTAAAATTTGCGACAGTAGAAAATTATTTTTTGAATAATTTACTATAGAAAAGGCAATCCCTGGCGTATTTAACATTTGCGACAGTAAAAAATTATTTTTTGAATAATTTACCATAGAAAAGGCAATCCCTGGCGTAATTAAAATTTGCGACAGTATAAAATTATTATTTGAATAATTTACTATAGAAAAGGCAATCCCTGGCGCAATTAAAATTTGCGAGTGTAAAAAATTATTTTTTGAATAACTTACTATAGAAAAGGAAATCCCTGGCGTAGTTAAAATTTGCGACAGTAGAAAATTATTTTTTGAATAATTTACTATAGAAAAGGCAATCCCTGGCGCAATTAAAATTTGCGACAGTAAAAAATTATTTTTTGAATAATTTACTATAGAAAAGGCAATCCCTGGCGTAATTAAAATTTGCGACAGTATAAAATTATTTTTTGAATAATTTACTATAAAAAGGCAATCCCTGGCGCACTTAAAATTTGCGACAGTAAAAAATTATTTTTTGAATAATTTACTATAGAAAAGGCAATCCCTGGCGTAATTAAAATTTGCGACAGTATAAAATTATTTTTTGAATAATTTACTATAGAAAAGGCAATCCCTGGCGCACTTAAAATTTGCGACAGTAAAAAATTGTTTTTTGAATAATTTACTATAGAAAAGGCAATCCCTGGGATATTTAAAATTTGCGACAGTAAAAAATTATTTTTTGAATAATTTACTATAGAAAAGGCAATCCCTGGCGTAATTAAAATTTGCGACAGTAAAAAATTATTTTTTGAATAATTTACTATAGAAAAGGCAATCCCTGGCGCACTTAAAATTTGCGACAGTAAAAAATTATTTTTTGAATAATATACTATAGAAATGGCAATCCCTGGCGTAATTAAAATTTGCGACTAGGAAAATTATTTTTTGAATAATTTACTATAGAAAAGGCAATCCCTGGCGCAATTAAAATTTGCGAAAATATAAAATTATTTTTTGAATAATTTACTATAGAAAAGACAATCCCTGGCGTAATTAAAATTTGCGACAGTATAATATTATTTTTTGAATAATTTACTATGGAAAAGGCAATCCCTGGCGCACTTAAAATTTGCGACAGTAAAAAATTGTTTTTTGAATAATTTACTATAGAAAAGGCAATCCTTGGCGTAATTAAAATTTGCGACAGTAGAAAATTATTTTTTGAATAATTTACTATAGAAAAGGCAATCCCTGGCGTATTTAAAATTTGCGACAGTAAAAAATTATTTTTTGAATAATTTACTATAGAAAAGGCAATCCCTGGCGTAATTAAAATTTGCGACAGTAGAAAATTATTTTTTGAATAATTTACTATAGAAAAGGCAATCCCTGGCGTATTTAAAATTTGCGACAGTAAAAAATTATTTTTTGAATAATTTACTATAGAAAAGGCAATCCCTGGCGTAATTAAAATTTGCGACATTATAAAATTATTTTTTGAATAATTTACTATAGAAAGGGCAATCCCTGGCGTAATTAAAATTTGCGACAGTAGGAAATTATTTTTTGAATAATTTACTATAGAAAAGGCAATCCCTGGCGCAATTAAAATTTGCGACAGTAAAAAATTATTTTTTGAATAATTTACTATAGAAAAGGCAATCCCTGGCGTAGTTAAAGTTTGCGACAGTAGAAAATTATTTTTTGAATAATTTACTATAGAAAAGGCAATCCCTGGCGCAATTTAAATTTTGCGACAGTAAAAAATTATTTTTTGCAAAATTTACTATAGAAAAGGCAATCCCTGACGTAATTAAAATTTGCGACAGTATAAAATTATTTTTTGAATAATTTACTATAGAAAAGGCATAATTTACTATAGAAAAGGCAATCCCTCGCGTAATTAAAATTTGCGACAGTAGAAAATTATTTTTTGAATAATTTACTATAGAAAAGGCAATCCCTGGCGCAATTAAAATTTGCGACAGTAAAAAATTATTTTTTGCAAAATTTACTATAGAAAAGGCAATCCCTGGCGCACTTAAAATTTGCGACAGTAAGAAATTATTTTTTGAATAATTTACTATAGAAAAGGCAATCCCTGCCGTAATTACAATTTGCGACAGTATAAAATTATTTTTTGAATAATTTACTATAGAAAAGGCAATCCCTGGCGTAATTAAAATTTGCGACAGTAGAAAATTATTTTTTGAATAATTTACTATAGAAAAGGCAATCCCTGGCGTATTTAAAATTTGCGACAGTAAGAAATTAATTTGTGAGAAATTTACTATAGAAAAGGCAATCCCTGGGATATTTAAAATTTGCGACAGTAGAAAATTATTTTTTGAATAATTTACTATAGAAAAGGCAATCCCTGGCGTATTTAAAATTTGCGACAGTAAGAAATTAATTTGTGAGAAATTTACTATAGAAAAGGCAATCCCTGGCGTAATTAAAATTTGCGACAGTTGAAAATTATTTTTTGAATAATTTACTATAGAAAAGGCAATCCCTGGCGCAATTACAATTTGCGACAGTTGAAAATTATTTTTTGAATAATTTACTATAGAAAAGGCAATCCCTGGCGCAATTAAAATTTGCGACAGTATAAAATTATTTTTTGAATAATTTACTATAGAAAAGGCAATCCCTGGCGTAATTAAGATTTGCGACAGTAGAAAATTATTTTTTGAATAATTTACTATAGAAAAGGCAATCCCTGGCGTATTTAAAATTTGCGACAGTAAGAAATTAATTTGTGAGAAATTTACTATAGAAAAGCCAATCCCTGGGATATTTAAAATTTGCGACAGTAGAAAATTATTTTTTGAATAATTTACTATAGAAAAGGCAATCCCTGGCGTAATTAAAATTTGCGAGAGTATAAAATTATTTTTTGAATAATTTACTATAGAAAAGGCAATCCCTGGCGCACTTAAAATTTGCGACAGTAAAAAATTATTTTTTGAATAATTTACTATAGAAAAGGCAATACCTGGCGTAATTAAAATTTGCGACAGTTGAAAATTATTTTTTGAATAATTTACTATAGAAAAGGCAATCCCTGGCGCAATTAAAATTTGCGACAGTAAAAAATTATTTTTTGAATAATTTACTATAGAAAAGGCAATCCCTGGCGTAATTAAAATTTGCGACAGTAGAAAATTATTTTTTGAATAATTTACTATAGAAAAGGCAATCCCTGGCGCAATTAAAATTTGCGACAGTAAAAAATTATTTTGTGAGAAATTTACTATAGAAAAGGCAATCCCTGGGATATTTAAAATTTGCGACAGTATAAAGTTATTTTTTGAATAATTTACTATAAAAAAGGCAATCCCTGGCGCACTTAAAATTTGCGACAGTAAAAAATTATTTTTTGAATAATTTACTATAGAAAAGGCAATCCCTGGCGTAATTAAAATTTGCGACATTAGAAAATTATTTTTTGAATAATTTACTATAGAAAAGGCAATCCCTGGCGCAATTAAAATTTGCGACAGTAAAAAATAATTTTTTGAATAATTTACTATAGAAAAGGCAATCCCTGGCGCACTTAAAATTTGCGACAGTAAAAAATTATTTTTTGAATAATTTACTACAGAAAAGGCAATCACTGGCGTAATTAAAATTTGCGACAGTAAAAAATTATTTTTTGAATAATTTACTATAGAAAAGGCAATCCCTGGCGCAATTACAATTTGCGACAGTTGAAAATTATTTTTTGAATAATTTACTATAGAAAAGGCAATCCCTGGCGCAATTAAAATTTGCGACAGTATAAAATTATTTTTTGAATAATTTACTATAGAAAAGGCAATCCCTGGCGTAATTAAAATTTGCGACAGTAGAAAATTATTTTTTGAATAATTTACTATAGAAAAGGCAATCCCTGGCGTATTTGAAATTTGCGACAGTAAGAAATTAATTTGAGAGAAATTTACTATAGAAAAGGCAATCCCAGGGATATTTAAAATTTGCGACAGTAGAAAATTATTTTTTGAATAATTTACTATAGAAAGCAATCCCTGGCGTAATTAAAATTTGCGACAGTTAAAAGTTATTTTTTGAATAATTTACTATAGAAAAGGCAATCCCTGGCGTAATTAAAATTTGCGACAGTAGAAAATTATTTTTTGAATAATTTACTATAGAAAAGGCAATCCCTGGCGTAATTAAAATTTGCGACAGTATAAAATTATTTTTTGAATAATTTACTATAGAAAAGGCAATCCCTGGCGCACTTAAAATTTGCGACAGTAAAAAATTATTTTTTGAATAATTTACTATAGAAAAGGCAATCCCTGGCGTAATTAAAATTTGCGACAGTAGAAAATTATTTTTTGAATAATTTACTATAGAAAAGGCAATCCCTGGCGCAATTAAAATTTGCGACAGTAAAAAATTATTTTTTGCAAAATTTACTATAGAAAAGGCAATCCCTGGCGCACTGAAAATTTGCGACAGTAAAAAATTATTTTGTGAGAAATTTACTATAGAAAAGGCAATCCCTGGCGCACTTAAAATTTGCGACAGTAGAAAATTATTTTTTGAAAAATTTACTATAGAAAAGGCAATCCTTGGCGTAATTAAAATTTGCGACAGTATAAAATTATTTTTTGAATAATTTACTATAGAAAAGGCAATCCCTGGAGCAATTAAAATTTGCGACAGTAGAAAATTATTTTTTGAATAATTTACTATAGAAAAGGCAATCCCTGGCGTAATTAAGATTTGCGACAGTAGAAAATTATATTTTGAATAATTTACTATAGAAAAGGCAATCCTTGGCGCACTTAAAATTTGCGACAGTAAAAAATTATTTTTTGAATAATTTACTATAGAAAAGGCAATCCCTGGCGCACTTAAAATTTGCGACAGTAAAAAATTATTTTTTGAATAATTTACTATAGAAAAGGCAATCCCTGGCGTAATTAAAATTTGCGACAGTTGAAAATTATTTTTTGAATAATTTACTATAGAAAAGGCAATCCCTGGCGCACTTAAAATTTGCGACAGTAAAAAATTATTTTTTGAATAATTTACTATAGAAAAGGCAATCCCTGGGATATTTAAAATTTGCGACAGTATAAAATTAGTTTTTGAATAATTTACTATAGAAAAGGCAATCCCTGGCGCACTTAAAATTTGCGACAGTAAAAAATTATTTTTTGAATAATTTACTATAGAAAACGCAATCCCTGGCGTAATTAAAATTTGCGACAGTAGAAAATTATTTTTTGAATAATTTACTATAGAAAAGGCAATCCCTGGCGCAATTAAAATTTGCGACAGTAAAAAATTATTTTTTGCAAAATTTACTATAGAAAAGGCAATCCCTGGCGCACTTAAAATTTGCGACAGTAAAAAATTATTTTGTGAGAAATTTACTATAGAAAAGGCAATCCCTGGCGCACTTAAAATTTGCGACAGTAGAAAATTAATTTTTGAAAAATTTACTATAGAATAGGCAATCCCTGGCGAAATTAAAATTTGCGACAGTATAAAATTATTTTTTGAATAATTTACTATAGAAAAGGCAATCCCTGGCGCAATTAAAATTTGCGACAGTAGAAAATTATTTTTTGAATAATTTACTATAGACAAGGGAATCCCTGGCGTAATTAAAATTTGCGACAGTAAAAAATTATTTTTTGAATAATTTACAATAGAAAAGGCAATCCCTGGCGCAATTAAAATTTGCGACAGTAAAAAATTATTTTTTGAATAATTTACTATAGAAAAGGCAATCCCTGGCGTAATTAAAATTTGCGACAGTATAAAATTATTTTTTGAATAATTTACTATAGAAAAGGCAATCCCTGGCGTAATTAAAATTTGCGACAGTATAAAATTATTTTTTGAATAATTTACTATAGAAAAGGCAATCCCTGGCGTAATTAAAATTTGCGACAGTTGAAAATTATTTTTTGAATAATTTACTATAGAAAAGGCAATCCCTGGCGCACTTAAAATTTGCGACAGTAGAAAATTATTTTTTGAATAATTTACTATAGAAAAGGCAATCCCTGGCGCAATTAAAATTTGCGACAGTAAAAAATTATTTTTTGAATAATTTACTATAGAAAAGGCAATCCCTGGCGTAATTAAAATTTGCGACAGTATAAAATTATTTTTTGAATAATTTACTATAGAAAAGGCAATCCCTGGCGTAATTAAAATTTGCGACAGTATAAAATTATTTTTTGAATAATTTACTATAGAAAAGGCAATCCCTGGCGCACTTAAAATTTGCGACAGTAAAAAATTATTTTTTGAATAATTTACTATAGAAAAGGCAATCCCTGGCGTAATTAAAATTTGCGACAGTAGAAAATTATTTTTTGAATAATTTACTATAGAAAAGGCAATCCCTGGCGCACTTAAAATTTGCGACAGTAAAAAATTATTTTTTGAATAATTTACTATAGAAAAGGCAATCCCTGGCGTAATTAAAATTTGCGACAGTATAAAATTATTTTTTGAATAATTTACTATAGAAAAGGCAATCCCTGGCGCACTTAAAATTTGCGACAGTAAAAAATTATTTTTTGAATAATTTACTATAGAAAAGGCAATCCCTGGCGTAATTAAAATTTGCGACAGTAGAAAATTATTTTTTGAATAATTTACTATAGAAAAGGCAATCCCTGGCGCAATTAAAATTTGCGACAGTAAAAAATTATTTTTTGCAAAATTTACTATAGAAAAGGCAATCCCTGGCGCACTTAAAATTTGCGACAGTAAAAAATTATTTTGTGAGAAATTTACTATAGAAAAGACAATCCCTGGCGCACTTAAAATTTGCGACAGTAGAAAATTATTTTTTGAAAAATTTACTATAGAAAAGGCAATCCCTGGCGTAATTAAAATTTGCGACAGTATAAAATTATTTTTTGAATAATTTACTATAGAAAAGGCAATCCCTGGCGCAATTAAAATTTGCGACAGTAGAAAATTATTTTTTGAATAATTTACTATAGAAAAGGCAATCCCTGGCGTAATTAAAATTTGCGACAGTAAAAAATTATTTTTTGAATAATTTACAATAGAAAAGGCAATCCCTGGCGCAATTAAAATTTGCGACAGTAAAAAATTATTTGTTGAATAATTTACTATAGAAAAGGCAATCCCTGGCGTAGTTAAAATTTGCGACAGTATAAAATTATTTTTTGAATAATTTACTATAGAAAAGGCAATCCCTGGCGTAATTAAAATTTGCGACAATATAAAATTATTTTTTGAATAATTTACTATAGAAAAGGCAATCCCTGGCGCAATTAAAATTTGCGACAGTAAAAAATTATTTTTTGAATAATTTACTATAGAAAAGGCAATCCCTGGCGTAATTAAAATTTGCGACAGTAGAAAATTATTTTTTGAATAATTTACTATAGAAAAGGCAATCCCTGGCGCACTTAAAATTTGCCACAGTAAAAAATTATTTTTTGAATAATTTACTATAGAAAAGGCAATCCCTGGGATATTTAAAATTTGCGACAGTAAAAAATTATTTTTTGAATAATTGTCTATAGAAAAGGCAATCCCTGGCATATTTAAAATTTGCGACAGTAAAAAATTTGCCCGGCGAAATTGAAATTTGCGACAGTAAAAAATTATTTTTTGAATAATTTACTATAGAAAAGGCAATCCCTGGCGTAATTAAAATTTGCGACAGTAGAAAATTATTTTTTGAATAATTTACTATAGAAAAGGCAATCCTTGGCGCAATTAAAATTTGCGACAGTAAAAAATTATTTTTTGCAAAATTTACTATAGAAAAGGCAATCCCTGGCGCACTTAAAATTTGCGACAGTAAAAAATTATTTTGTGAGAAATTTACTATAGAAAAGGCAATCCCTGGCGCACTTAAAATTTGCGACAGTAGAAAATTATTTTTTGAAAAATTTACTATAGAAAAGGCAATCCTTGGCGTAATTAAAATTTGCGACAGTATAAAATTATTTTTTGAATAATTTACTATAGAAAAGGCAATCCCTGGCGCAATTAAAATTTGCGACAGTAGAAAATTATTTTTTGAATAATTTACTATAGAAAAGGCAATCCCTGGCGTAATTAAAATTTGCGACAGTAGAAAATTATTTTTTGAATAATTTACTATAGAAAAGGCAATCCTTGGCGCACTTAAAATTTGCGACAGTAAAAAATTATTTTTTGAATAATTTACTATAGAAAAGGCAATCCCTGGCGCGCTTAAAATTTGCGACAGTAAAAAATTATTTTTTGAATAATTTACTATAGAAAAGGCAATCCCTGGCGTAATTAAAATTTGCGACAGTTGAAAATTATTTTTTGAATAATTTACTATAGAAAAGGCAATCCCTGGCGCACTTAAAATTTGCGACAGTAAAAAATTATTTTTTGAATAATTTACTATAGAAAAGGCAATCCCTGGCGTAATTAAAATTTGCGACAGTATAAAATTATTTTTTGAATAATTTACTATAGAAAAGGCAATCCCTGGCGCACTTAAAATTTGCGACAGTAAAAAATTATTTTTTGAATAATTTACTATAGAAAACGCAATCCCTGGCGTAATTAAAATTTGCGACAGTAGAAAATTATTTTTTGAATAATTTACTATAGAAAAGGCAATCCCTGGCGCAATTAAAATTTGCGACAGTAAAAAATTATTTTTTGCAAAATTTACTATAGAAAAGGCAATCCCTGGCGCACTTAAAATTTGCGACAGTAAAAAATTATTTTGTGAGAAATTTACTATAGAAAAGGCAATCCCTGGCGCACTTAAAATTTGCGACTGTAGAAAATTAATTTTTGAAAAATTTACTATAGAATAGGCAATCCCTGGCGTAATTAAAATTTGCGACAGTATAAAATTATTTTTTGAATAATTTACTATAGAAAAGGCAATCCCTGGCGCAATTAAAATTTGCGACAGTAGAAAATTATTTTTTGAATAATTTACTATAGACAAGGCAATCCCTGGCGTAATTAAAATTTGCGACAGTAAAAAATTATTTTTTGAATAATTTACAATAGAAAAGGCAATCCCTGGCGCAATTAAAATTTGCGACAGTAAAAAATTATTTTTTGAATAATTTACTATAGAAAAGGCAATCCCTGGCGTAATTAAAATTTGCGACAGTATAAAATTATTTTTTGAATAATTTACTATAGAAAAGGCAATCCCTGGCGTAATTAAAATTTGCGACAGTATAAAATTATTTTTTGAATAATTTACTATAGAAAAGGCAATCCCTGGCGCACGTAAAATTTGCGACAATAAAAAATTATTTTTTGAATAATTTACTATAGAAAAGGCAATCCCTGGCGTAATTAAAATTTGCGACAGTAGAAAATTATTTTTTGAATAATTTACTATAGAAAAGGCAATCCCTGGCGCACTTAAAATTTGCGACAGTAAAAAATTATTTTTTGAATAATTTACTATAGAAAAGGCAATCCTTGGGATATTTAAAATTTGCGACAGTAAAAAATTATTTTTTGAATAATTTACTATAGAAAAGGCAAACCCTGGCGTATTTAAAATTTGCGACAGTAAAAAATTAATTTGTGAAAAATTTACCTAGCGAAATTGAAATTTGCGAGAATAAAAAATTATTTTTTGAATAATTTACTATAGAAAAGGCAATCCCTGGCGTAATTAAAATTTGCGACAGTTGAAAATTATTTTTTGAATAATTTACTATAGAAAAGGCAATCCCTGGCGCACTTAAAATTTGCGACAGTAGAAAATTATTTTTTGAATAATTTACTATAGAAAAGGCAATCCCTGGCGCAATTAAAATTTGCGACAGTAAAAAATTATTTTTTGAATAATTTACTATAGAAAAGGCAATCCCTGGCGTAATTAAAATTTGCGACAGTATAAAATTATTTTTTGAATAATTTACTATAGAAAAGGCAATCCCTGGCGTAATTAAAATTTGCGACAGTATAAAATTATTTTTTGAATAATTTACTATAGAAAAGGCAATCCCTGGCGCACTTAAAATTTGCGACAGTAAAAAATTATTTTTTGAATAATTTACTATAGAAAAGGCAATCCCTGGCGTAATTAAAATTTGCGACAGTAGAAAATTATTTTTTGAATAATTTACTATAGAAAAGGCAATCCCTGGCGCACTTAAAATTTGCGACAGTAAAAAATTATTTTTTGAATAATTTACTATAGAAAAGGCAATCCCTGGCGTAATTAAAATTTGAGACAGTATAAAATTATTTTTTGAATAATTTACTATAGAAAAGGCAATCCCTGGCGCACTTAAAATTTGCGACAGTAAAAAATTATTTTTTGAATAATTTACTATAGAAAAGGCAATCCCTGGCGTAATTAAAATTTGCGACAGTAGAAAATTATTTTTTGAATAATTTACTATAGAAAAGGCAATCCCTGGCGCAATTAAAATTTGCGACAGTAAAAAATTATTTTTTGCAAAATTTACTATAGAAAAGGCAATCCCTGGCGCACTTAAAATTTGCGACAGTAAAAAATTATTTTGTGAGAAATTTACTATAGAAAAGACAATCCCTGGCGCACTTAAAATTTGCGACAGTAGAAAATTATTTTTTGAAAAATTTACTATAGAAAAGGCAATCCCTGGCGGAATTAAAATTTGCGACAGTATAAAATTATTTTTTGAATAATTTACTATAGAAAAGGCAATCCCTGGCGCAATTAAAATTTGCGACAGTAGAAAATTATTTTTTGAATAATTTACTATAGAAAAGGCAATCCCTGGCGTAATTAAAATTTGCGACAGTAAAAAATTATTTTTTGAATAATTTACTATAGAAAAGGCAATCCCTGGCGCAATTAAAATTTGCGACAGTAAAAAATTATTTGTTGAATAATTTACTATAGAAAAGGCAATCCCTGGCGTAGTTAAAATTTGCGACAGTATAAAATTATTTTTTGAATAATTTACTATAGAAAAGGCAATCCCTGGCGTAATTAAAATTTGCGACAATATAAAACTATTTTTTGAATAATTTACTATAGAAAAGGCAATCCCTGGCGCAATTAAAATTTGCGACAGTAAAAAATTATTTTTTGAATAATTTACTATAGAAAAGGCAATCCCTGGCGTAATTAAAATTTGCGACAGTAGAAAATTATTTTTTGAATAATTTACTATAGAAAAGGCAATCCCTGGCGCACTTAAAATTTGCCACAGTAAAAAATTATTTTTTGAATAATTTACTATAGAAAAGGCAATCCCTGGGATATTTAAAATTTGCGACAGTAAAAAATTATTTTTTGAATAATTTTCTATAGAAAAGGCAATCCCTGGCATATTTAAAATTTGCGACAGTAAAAAATTTACCCGGCGAAATTGAAATTTGCGAGAGTAAAAAATTATTTTTTGAATAATTTACTATAGAAAAGGCAATCCCTGGCGTAATTAAAATTTGCGACAGTTGGAAATTATTTTTTGAATAATTTACTATAGAAAAGGCAATCCCTGGCGCACTTAAAATTTGCGACAGTAGAAAATTATTTTTTGGATAATTTACTATAGAAAAGGCAATCCCTGGCGCAATTAAAATTTGCGACAATAAAAAATTATTTTTTGAATAATTTACTATAGAAAAGGCAATCCCTGGCGTAATTAAAATTTGCGACAGTATAAAATTATTTTTTGAATAATTTACTATAGAAATGGCAATCCCTGGCGTAATTAAAATTTGCGACAGTATAAAATTATTTTTTGAATAATTTACTATAGAAAAGGCAATCCCTAGCGCACTTAAAATTTGCGACAGTAAAAAATTATTTTTTGAATAATTTACTATAGAAAAGGCAATCCCTGGCGTAATTAAAATTTGCGACAGTAGAAAATTATTTTTTGAATAATTTACTATAGAAAAGGCAATCCCTGGCGCACTTAAAATTTGCGACAGTAAAAAATTATTTTTTGAATAATTTACTATAGAAAAGGCAATCCCTGGGATATTTAAAATTTGCGACAGTAGAAAATTATTTTTTGAAAAAAAGGCAATCCCTGGCGTATTTAAAATTTGCGACAGTAAAAAATTAATATTTTGAAAAATTTACTGTAGAAAAGGCAATCCCTGGCGCACTTAAAATTTGCGAAAGTAAAAAATTATTTTTTGAATAATTTACTGTAGAAAAGGCAATCCCTGGCGCAATTAAAATTTGCGACAGTAAAAAATTATTTTTTGAATAATTTACTATAGAAAAGGCAATCCCTGGCGTATTTAAAATTTGCGACAGTAAGAAATTAATTTGTGAGAAATTTACTATAGAAAAGGCAATCCCTGGGATATTTAAAATTTGCGACAGTAAAAAATTATTTTTTGAATAATTTACTATAGAAAAGGCAATCCCTGGCGTATTTAAAATTTGTGACAGTAAAAAAATAATTTGTGAAAAATTTACCTGGCGAAATTGAAATTTGCGAGAGTAAAAAATTATTTTTTGAATAATTTGCTATAGAAAAGGCAATCCCTGGCGTAATTAAAATTTGCGACAGTAAAAAATTATTTTTTGAATATTTACTATAGAAAAGGCAATCCCTGGCGCACTTAAAATTTGCGACAGTAAAAAATTATTTTTTGAATAATTTACTATAGAAAAGGCAATCCCTGGCGCACTTAAAATTTGCGACAGTAGAAAAATATTTTTTGATTAATTTACTATAGAAAAGGCAATCCCTGGCGTATTTAAAATTTGCGACAGTATAAAATTATTTTCTGAATAATTTGCTATAGAAAAGGCAATCCCTGTCGCAATTAAAATTTGCGACAGTATAAAATTATTTTTTGAATAATTTACTATAGAAAAGGCAATCCCTGGCGTAATTAAAATTTGCGACAATATAAAATTATTTTTTGAATAATTTACTATAGAAAAGGCAATCCCTGGCGCAATTAAAATTTGCGACAGTAAAAAATTATTTTTTGAATAATTTACTATAGAAAAGGCAATCCCTGGCGTAATTAAAATTTGCGACAGTAGAAAATTATTTTTTGAATAATTTACTATAGAAAAGGCAATCCCTGGCGCACTTAAAATTTGCCACAGTAAAAAATTATTTTTTGAATAATTTACTATAGAAAAGGCAATCCCTGGGATATTTAAAATTTGCGACAGTAAAAAATTATTTTTTGAATAATTTACTATAGAAAAGGCAATCCCTGGCATATTTAAAATTTGCGACAGTAAAAAATTTACCCGGCGAAATTGAAATTTGCGAGAGTAAAAAATTATTTTTTGAATAATTTACTATAGAAAAGGCAATCCCTGGCGTAATTAAAATTTGCGACAGTTGAAAATTATTTTTTGAATAAGTTACTATAGAAAAGGCAATCCCTGGCGCACTTAAAATTTGCGACAGTAGAAAATTATTTTTTGAATAATTTACTATAGAAAAGGCAATCCCTGGCGCAATTAAAATTTGCGACAGTAAAAAATTATTTTTTGAATAATTTACTATAGAAAAGGCAATCCATGGCGTAATTAAAATTTGCGACAGTATAAAATTATTTTTTGAATAATTTACTATAGAAATGGCAATCCCTGGCGTAATTAAAATTTGCGACAGTATAAAATTATTTTTTGAATAATTTACTATAGAAAAGGCAATCCCTAGCGCACTTAAAATTTGCGACAGTAAAAAATTATTTTTTGAATAATTTACTATAGAAAAGCAATCCCTGGCGTAATTAAAATTTGCGACAGTAGAAAATTATTTTTTGAATAATTTACTATAGAAAAGGCAATCCCTGGCGCACTTAAAATTTGCGACAGTAAAAAATTATTTTTTGAATAATTTACTATAGAAAAGGCAATCCCTGGGATATTTAAAATTTGCGACAGTAGAAAATTATTTTTTGAATAATTTACTATAGAAAAGGCAATCCCTGGCGTATTTAAAATTTGCGACAGTAAAAAATTAATATTTTGAAAAATTTACTGTAGAAAAGGCAATCCCTGGCGCACTTAAAATTTGCGAAAGTAAAAAATTATTTTTTGAATAATTTACTGTAGAAAAGGCAATCCCTGGCGCAATTAAAATTTGCGACAGTAAAAAATTATTTTTTGAATAATTTACTATAGAAAAGGCAATCCCTGGCGTATTTAAAATTTGCGACAGTAAGAAATTAATTTGTGAGAAATTTACTATAGAAAAGGCAATCCCTGGGATATTTAAAATTTGCGACAGTAAAAAATTATTTTTTGAATAATTTACTATAGAAAAGGCAATCCCTGGCGTATTTAAAATTTGTGACAGTAAAAAAATAATTTGTGAAAAATTTACCTGGCGAAATTGAAATTTGCGAGAGTAAAAAATTATTTTTTGAATAATTTGCTATAGAAAAGGCAATCCCTGGCGTAATTAAAATTTGCGACAGTAAAAAATTATTTTTTGAATATTTACTATAGAAAAGGCAATCCCTGGCGCACTTAAAATTTGCGACAGTAAAAAATTATTTTTTGAATAATTTACTATAGAAAAGGCAATCCCTGGCGCACTTAAAATTTGCGACAGTAGAAAAATATTTTTTGAATAATTTACTATAGAAAAGGCAATCCCTGGCGTATTTAAAATTTGCGACAGTATAAAATTATTTTCTGAATAATTTGCTATAGAAAAGGCAATCCCTGTCGCAATTAAAATTTGCGACAGTAAAAAATTATTTTTTGCAAAATTTACTGTAGAATAGGCAATCTCTGGCGCAATTAAAACTTGCGATATTAAAAAATTATTTTGTGAGAAATTTACTATAGAAAAGGCAATCCCTGGCGCAATTAAAATTTGCGACAGTAAAAAATTATTTTTTGAATAATTTACTATAGAAAAGGCAATCCCTGGCGTATTTAAAATTTGCGACAGTAAGAAATTAATTTGTGAGAAATTTACTATAGAAAAGGCAATCCCTGGGATATTTAAAATTTGCGACAGTAAAAAATTATTTTTTGAATAATTTACTATAGAAAAGGCAATCCCTGGCGTATTTAAAATTTGTGACAGTAAAAAAATAATTTGTGAAAAATTTACCTGGCGAAATTGAAATTTGCGAGAGTAAAAAATTATTTTTTGAATAATTTGCTATAGAAAAGGCAATCCCTGGCGTAATTAAAATTTGCGACAGTAAAAAATTATTTTTTGAATATTTACTATAGAAAAGGCAATCCCTGGCGCACTTAAAATTTGCGACAGTAAAAAATTATTTTTTGAATAATTTACTATAGAAAAGGCAATCCCTGGCGCACTTAAAATTTGCGACAGTAGAAAAATATTTTTTGAATAATTTACTATAGAAAAGGCAATCCCTGGCGTATTTAAAATTTGCGACAGTATAAAATTATTTTCTGAATAATTTGCTATAGAAAAGGCAATCCCTGGCGTATTTAAAATTTGCGACAGTAAAAAATTATTTTTTGAATAATTTACTATAGAAAAGGCAATCCCTGGCGCAATTAAAATTTGCGACAGTAGAAAATTATTTTTTGAATAATTTACTAAAGAAAAGGCTATCCCTGGCGTATTTAAAATTTGCGAGAGTAAAAAATTATTTTTTTAATAATTTACTATAGAAAAGGCAATCCCTGGCGTATTTAAAATTTGCGACAGTAAGAAATTAATTTGTGAGAAATTTACTATAGAAAAGGCTATCCCTGGCGCAATTAAAATTTGCGACAGTAGAAAATTATTTTTTGAATAATTTACTATAGAAAAGGCATTCCCTGGCGTAATTAAAATTTGCGACATTATAAAATTATTTTTTGAATAATTTACTATAGAAAAGGCAATCTTGGCGTAATTACAATTTGCGACAGTATAAAATTATTTTTTGAATAATTTACTATAGAAAAGGCAATCCCTGGCGTAATTAAAATTTGCGACAGTAGAAAATTATTTTTTGAATAATTTACTATAGAAAAGGCAATCCCTGGCGTAATTAAAATTTGCGACAGTAAAAAATTATTTTCTGAATAATTTACTATAGAAAAGGCACTCCCTGGCGCAATTAAAATTTGCGACAGTAAAAAATTAATTTGTGAGAAATTTACTATAGAAAAGGCAATCCCTGGGATATTTAAAATTTGCGACAGTAGAAAATTATTTTTTGAATAATTTACTATAGAAAAGGCAATCCCTGGCGCAATTAAAATTTGCGACAGTAAAAAATTATTTTTTGAATAATTTACTATAGAAAAGGCAATCCCTGGCGTAATTAAAATTTGCGACAGTAGAAAATTATTTTTTGAATAATTTACTATAGAAAAGGCAATCCCTGGCGTATTTAAAATTTGCGACAGTAAAAAATTATTTTTTGAATAATTTACTATAGAAAAGGCAATCCCTGGCGTATTTAAAATTTGCGACAGTAAGAAATTAATTTGTGAGAAATTTACTATAGAAAAGGTAATCCCTGGCGCAATTACAATTTGCGACGGTAAAAAATTATTTTTTGAATAATTTACTATAGAAAAGGCAATCCCTGGCGCACTTAAAATTTGCGACAGTAAAAAATTATTTTTTGAATAATTTACTATAGAAAAGGCAATCCCTGTGATATTTAAAATTTGCGACAGTAGAAAATTATTTTTTGAATAATTTACTATAGAAAAGGCAATCCCTGGCGTAATTAAAATTTGCGACAGTTAAAAATTATTTTTTGAATAATTTACTATAGAAAAGGCAATCCCTGGGATATTTGAAATTTGCGACAGTAAAAAATTATTTTTTGAAAAATTTACTATAGAAAAGGCAATCCCTGGCGTATTTAAAATTTGCGACAGTAAAAAATTATTTTTTGAAAAATTTACTATAGAAAAGGCAATCCCTGGCGTATTTAAAATTTGCGACAGTATAAAATTAATTTTTGAAAAATTTACT
This sequence comes from Dioctria linearis, assembly GCA_963930735.1. Lineage (NCBI taxonomy): Eukaryota > Metazoa > Arthropoda > Insecta > Diptera > Asilidae > Dioctria > Dioctria linearis. Next base: position 57,897 of record CAWVNZ010000872.1, on the reverse strand, counting down.
GTAGAAAAGGCAATCCCTGGCGAAATTAAAATTTGCGACAGTAAAAAATTATTTTTTGCAAAATTTACTATAGAAAAGGTAATCCCTGACGCAATTACAATTTGCGACAGTAAAAAATTATTTTTTTGCAAAATTTACTATAGAAAAGGCAATCCCTGGCGCAATTAAAATTTGCGACAGTAGAAAATTATTTTTTGAATAATTTACTATAAAAAAGGCAATCCCTGGCGTAATTAAAATTTGCGACATTATAAAATTATTTTTTGAATAATTTACTATAGAAAAGGCAATCCCTGGCGTAATTAAAATTTGCGACAGTATAAAATTATTTTTTGAATAATTTACTATAGAAAAGGCAATCCCTGGCGTAATTAAAATTTGCGACAGTAGAAAATTATTTTTTGAATAATTTACTATAGAAAAGGCAATCCCTGGCGTAATTAAAATTTGCGACAGTAAAAAATTATTTTCTGAATAATTTACTATAGAAAAGGCACTCCCTGGCGCAATTAAAATTTGCGACAGTAAAAAATTATTTTTTGCAAAATTTACTATAGAAAAGGCAATGCCTGGCGTATTTAAAATTTGCGACAGTATAAAATTAATTTTTGAAAAATTTACTGTAGAAAAGGCAATCCCTGGCGTAATTAAAATTTGCGACAGTAGAAAATTATTTTTTGAATAATTTACTATAGAAAAGGCAATCCCTGGCGTAATTAAAATTTGAGACAGTAGAAAATTATTTTTTGCATAATTTACTATAGAAGAGGCAATCCCTGGCGTAATTAAAATTTGCGACAGTATAAAATTATTTTTTGCAAAATTTACTGTGGAAAAGGCAATCCCTGGCGGATTTGAAATTTGCGACAGTAAAAAATTATTTTTTGAATAATTTACTATAGAAAAGGTAATCCCTGGCGCAATTACAATTTGCGACAGTAAAAAATTATTTTTTGAAAAATTTACTGTAGAAAGGCAATCCCTGGCGCAATTAAAATTTGCGACAATAGAAAATAATTTTTTGAAAAGTTTACTATAGAAAAGGCAATCCCTGGCGCAATTAAAATTTGCGAAAGTAAAAAATTATTTTTTGCAAAATTTACTGTAGAAAAGGCAATCCCTGGTGCAATTAAAACTTGCGATAGTAAAAAATTATTTTTTGAATAATTTACTATAGAAAAGGCAATCCCTGGCGGATTTGAAATTTGCGACAGTAAAAAATTAATTTGTGAAAAATTTACCTGGCGAAATTGAAACTTGCGATAGTAAAAAATTATTTTTTGAATAATTTACTATAGAAAAGGCAATCCCTGGCGTAATTAAAATTTGCGACAGTAAAAAATTATTTTTTGAATAATTTACTATAGAAAAGGCAATCCCTGGCGTAATTAAAATTTGCAACAGTATAAAATTATTTTTTGAATAATTTACTATAGAAAAGGCAATCCCTGGCGTAATTAAAATTTGCGACAGTATAAAATTATTTTTTGAATAATTTACTATAGAAAAGGCAATCCCTGGCGCACTTAAAATTTGCGAAAGTAAAAAATTATTTTTTGCAAAATTTACTGTAGAAAAGGCAATCCCTTTTGCAATTAAAACTTGCGATAGTAAAAAATTATTTTTTGAATAATTTACTATAGAAAAGGCAATCCCTGGCGGATTTGAAATTTGCGACAGTAAAAAATTAATTTGTGAAAAATTTACCTGGCGCAATTAAAACTTGCGATATTAAAAAATTATTTTGTGAGAAATTTACTATAGAAAAGGCAATCCCTGGCGCAATTAAAATTTGCGACAGTAAAAAATTATTTTTTGAATAATTTACTATAGAAAAGGCAATCCCTGGCGTATTTAAAATTTGCGACAGTAAGAAATTAATTTGTGAGAAATTTACTATAGAAAAGGCAATCCCTGGGATATTTAAAATTTGCGACAGTAAAAAATTATTTTTTGAATAATTTACTATAGAAAAGGCAATCCCTGGCGTATTTAAAATTTGTGACAGTAAAAAAATAATTTGTGAAAAATTTACCTGGCGAAATTGAAATTTGCGAGAGTAAAAAATTATTTTTTGAATAATTTGCTATAGAAAAGGCAATCCCTGGCGTAATTAAAATTTGCGACAGTAAAAAATTATTTTTTGAATATTTACTATAGAAAAGGCAATCCCTGGCGCACTTAAAATTTGCGACAGTAAAAAATTATTTTTTGAATAATTTACTATAGAAAAGGCAATCCCTGGCGCACTTAAAATTTGCGACAGTAGAAAAATATTTTTTGAATAATTTACTATAGAAAAGGCAATCCCTGGCGTATTTAAAATTTGCGACAGTATAAAATTATTTTCTGAATAATTTGCTATAGAAAAGGCAATCCCTGGCGTATTTAAAATTTGCGACAGTAAAAAATTATTTTTTGAATAATTTACTATAGAAAAGGCAATCCCTGGCGCAATTAAAATTTGCGACAGTAGAAAATTATTTTTTGAATAATTTACTAAAGAAAAGGCTATCCCTGGCGTATTTAAAATTTGCGAGAGTAAAAAATTATTTTTTTAATAATTTACTATAGAAAAGGCAATCCCTGGCGTATTTAAAATTTGCGACAGTAAGAAATTAATTTGTGAGAAATTTACTATAGAAAAGGCTATCCCTGGCGCAATTAAAATTTGCGACAGTAGAAAATTATTTTTTGAATAATTTACTATAGAAAAGGCATTCCCTGGCGTAATTAAAATTTGCGACATTATAAAATTATTTTTTGAATAATTTACTATAGAAAAGGCAATCTTGGCGTAATTACAATTTGCGACAGTATAAAATTATTTTTTGAATAATTTACTATAGAAAAGGCAATCCCTGGCGTAATTAAAATTTGCGACAGTAGAAAATTATTTTTTGAATAATTTACTATAGAAAAGGCAATCCCTGGCGTAATTAAAATTTGCGACAGTAAAAAATTATTTTCTGAATAATTTACTATAGAAAAGGCACTCCCTGGCGCAATTAAAATTTGCGACAGTAAAAAATTAATTTGTGAGAAATTTACTATAGAAAAGGCAATCCCTGGGATATTTAAAATTTGCGACAGTAGAAAATTATTTTTTGAATAATTTACTATAGAAAAGGCAATCCCTGGCGCAATTAAAATTTGCGACAGTAAAAAATTATTTTTTGAATAATTTACTATAGAAAAGGCAATCCCTGGCGTAATTAAAATTTGCGACAGTAGAAAATTATTTTTTGAATAATTTACTATAGAAAAGGCAATCCCTGGCGTATTTAAAATTTGCGACAGTAAGAAATTAATTTGTGAGAAATTTACTATAGAAAAGGTAATCCCTGGCGCAATTACAATTTGCGACGGTAAAAAATTATTTTTTGAATAATTTACTATAGAAAAGGCAATCCCTGGCGCACTTAAAATTTGCGACAGTAAAAAATTATTTTTTGAATAATTTACTATAGAAAAGGCAATCCCTGTGATATTTAAAATTTGCGACAGTAGAAAATTATTTTTTGAATAATTTACTATAGAAAAGGCAATCCCTGGCGTAATTAAAATTTGCGACAGTTAAAAATTATTTTTTGAATAATTTACTATAGAAAAGGCAATCCCTGGGATATTTGAAATTTGCGACAGTAAAAAATTATTTTTTGAAAAATTTACTATAGAAAAGGCAATCCCTGGCGTATTTAAAATTTGCGACAGTAAAAAATTATTTTTTGAAAAATTTACTATAGAAAAGGCAATCCCTGGCGTATTTAAAATTTGCGACAGTATAAAATTAATTTTTGAAAAATTTACTGTAGAAAAGGCAATCCCTGGCGAAATTAAAATTTGCGACAGTAAAAAATTATTTTTTGCAAAATTTACTATAGAAAAGGTAATCCCTGACGCAATTACAATTTGCGACAGTAAAAAATTATTTTTTTGCAAAATTTACTATAGAAAAGGCAATCCCTGGCGCAATTAAAATTTGCGACAGTAGAAAATTATTTTTTGAATAATTTACTATAAAAAAGGCAATCCCTGGCGTAATTAAAATTTGCGACATTATAAAATTATTTTTTGAATAATTTACTATAGAAAAGGCAATCCCTGGCGTAATTAAAATTTGCGACAGTATAAAATTATTTTTTGAATAATTTACTATAGAAAAGGCAATCCCTGGCGTAATTAAAATTTGCGACAGTAGAAAATTATTTTTTGAATAATTTACTATAGAAAAGGCAATCCCTGGCGTAATTAAAATTTGCGACAGTAAAAAATTATTTTCTGAATAATTTACTATAGAAAAGGCACTCCCTGGCGCAATTAAAATTGGCGACAGTAAAAAATTATTTTTTGCAAAATTTACTATAGAAAAGGCAATGCCTGGCGTATTTAAAATTTGCGACAGTATAAAATTAATTTTTGAAAAATTTACTGTAGAAAAGGCAATCCCTGGCGTAATTAAAATTTGCGACAGTAGAAAATTATTTTTTGAATAATTTACTATAGAAAAGGCAATCCCTGGCGTAATTAAAATTTGAGACAGTAGAAAATTATTTTTTGCATAATTTACTATAGAAGAGGCAATCCCTGGCGTAATTAAAATTTGCGACTGTATAAAATTATTTTTTGCAAAATTTACTGTGGAAAAGGCAATCCCTGGCGGATTTGAAATTTGCGACAGTAAAAAATTATTTTTTGAATAATTTACTATAGAAAAGGTAATCCCTGGCGCAATTACAATTTGCGACAGTAAAAAATTATTTTTTGAAAAATTTACTGTAGAAAGGCAATCCCTGGCGCAATTAAAATTTGCGACAATAGAAAATTATTTTTTGAAAAGTTTACTATAGAAAAGGCAATCCCTGGCGCAATTAAAATTTGCGAAAGTAAAAAATTATTTTTTGCAAAATTTACTGTAGAAAAGGCAATCCCTGGTGCAATTAAAACTTGCGATAGTAAAAAATTATTTTTTGAATAATTTACTATAGAAAAGGCAATCCCTGGCGGATTTGAAATTTGCGACAGTAAAAAATTAATTTGTGAAAAATTTACCTGGCGAAATTGAAACTTGCGATAGTAAAAAATTATTTTTTGAATAATTTACTATAGAAAAGGCAATCCCTGGCGTAATTAAAATTTGCGACAGTAAAAAATTATTTTTTGAATAATTTACTATAGAAAAGGCAATCCCTGGCGTAATTAAAATTTGCAACAGTATAAAATTATTTTTTGAAAAATTATTTTTTGAATAATTTACTATAGAAAAGGCAATCCCTGGCGGATTTGAAATTTGCGACAGTAAAAAATTAATTTGTGAAAAATTTACCTGGCGAAATTGAAACTTGCGATAGTAAAAAATTATTTTTTGAATAATTTACTATAGAAAAGGCAATCCCTGGCGTAATTAAAATTTGCGACAGTAAAAAATTATTTTTTGAATAATTTACTATAGAAAAGGCAATCCCTGGCGCACTTAAAATTTGCGACAGTAAAAAATTATTTTTTGAATAATTTACTATAGAAAAGGCAATCCCTGGCGTAATTAAAATTTGCGACAGTAAAAAATTATTTTGTGAGAAATTTACTATAGAAAAGGCAATCCCTGGCGCACTTAAAATTTGCGACAGTAGAAAATTATTTTTTGAAAAATTTACTATAGAAAAGGCAATCCCTGGCGTAATTAAAATTTGCGACAGTATAAAATTATTTTTTGAATAATTTACTATAGAAAAGGCAATCCCTGGGATATTTAAAATTTGCGACAGTAAAAAATTATTTTTTGAAAAATTTACTATAGAAAAGGCAATCCCTGGCGTATTTAAAATTTGCGACAGTAAAAAATTATTTTTTGAAAAATTTACTATAGAAAAGGCAATCCCTGGCGTATTTAAAATTTGCGACAGTATAAAATTAATTTTTGAAAAATTTACTGCAGAAAAGGCAATCCCTGGCGAAATTAAAATTTGCGACAGTAAAAAATTATTTTTTGCAAAATTTACTATAGAAAAGGTAATCCCTGGCGCAATTACAATTTGCGACAGTAAAAAATTATTTTCTGAATAATTTACTATAGAAAAGGCACTCCCTGGCGCAATTAAAATTTGCGACAGTAAAAAAATTATTTTTTGCAAAATTTACTATAGAAAAGGCAATCCCTGGCGTATTTAAAATTTGCGACAGTAGAAAATTATTTTTTGCAAAATTTACTATAGAAAAGGCAATCCCTGGCGCACTTAAAATTTGCGACAGTAAAAAATTATTTTGTGAGAAATTTACTATAGAAAAGGCAATCCCTGGCGCACTTAAAATTTGCGACAGTAGAAAATTATTTTTTGAAAAATTTACTATAGAAAAGGCAATCCCTGGCGTAATTAAAATTTGCGACAGTATAAAATTATTTTTTGAATAATTTACTATAGAAAAGGCAATCCCTGGGATATTTAAAATTTGCGACAGTAAAAAATTATTTTTTGAAAAATTTACTATAGAAAAGGCAATCCCTGGCGTATTTAAAATTTGCGACAGTAAAAAATTATTTTTTGAAAAATTTACTATAGAAAAGGCAATCCCTGGCGTATTTAAAATTTGCGACAGTATAAAATTAATTTTTGAAAAATTTACTGCAGAAAAGGCAATCCCTGGCGAAATTAAAATTTGCGACAGTAAAAAATTATTTTTTGCAAAATTTACTATAGAAAAGGTAATCCCTGGCGCAATTACAATTTGCGACAGTAAAAAATTATTTTTTTGCAAAATTTACTATAGAAAAGGCAATCCCTGGCGTATTTAAAATTTGCGACAGTATAAAATTAATTTTTGAATAATTTACTATAGAAAAGGCAATCCCTGGCGTAATTAAAATTTGCGACAGTAGAAAATTATTTTTTGAATAATTTACTAAAGAAAAGGCAATCTCTGGGGCATTTAAAATTTGCGACAGTAAAAAATAATTTTTTTAATAATTTACTATAGAAAAGGCAATCGCTGGCGTATTTAAAATTTGCGACAGTAAGAAATTAATTTGTGAGAAATTTACTATAGAAAAGGCAATCCCTGGCGCAATTAAAATTTGCGACAGTAGAAAATTATTTTTTGAATAATTTACTATTAAAAAGGGAATCCCTGGCGTAATTAAAATTTGCGACATTATAAAATTATTTTTTGAATAATTTACTATAGAAAAGGCAATCCCTGGCGTAATTAAAATTTGCGACAGTATAAAATTATTTTTTGAATAATTTACTATAGAAAAGGCAATCCCTGGCGTAATTAAAATTTGCGACAGTAGAAAATTATTTTTTGAATAATTTACTATAGAAAAGGCAATCCCTGGCGTAATTAAAATTTGCGACAGTAAAAAATTATTTTCTGAATAATTTACTATAGAAAAGGCACTCCCTGGCGCAATTAAAATTTGCGACAGTAAAAAACTATTTTTTGCAAAATTTACTATAGAAAAGGCAATCCCTGGCGTATTTAAAATTTGCGACAGTATAAAATTAATTTTTGAAAAATTTACTGTAGAAAAGGCAATCCCTGGCGTAATTAAAATTTGCGACAGTAGAAAATTATTTTTTGAATAATTTACTATAGAAAAGGCAATCCCTGGCGTAATTAAAATTTGCGACAATAGAAAATTATTTTTTCAATAATTTACTATAGAAGAGGCAATCCCTGGCGTAATTAAAATTTGCGACAGTATAAAATTATTTTTTGCAAAATTTACTGTGGAAAAGGCAATCCCTGGCGGATTTGAAATTTGCGACAGTAAAAAATTATTTTTTGAATAATTTACTATAGAAAAGGTAATCCTTGGCGCAATTACAATTTGCGACAGTAAAAAATTATTTTTTGAAAAATTTACTGTAGAAAGGCAATCCCTGGCGCAATTAAAATTTGCGACAGTAGAAAATTATTTTTTGAAAAGTTTACTATAGAAAAGGCAATCCCTGGCGCAATTAAAATTTGCGACAGTAAAAAATTATTTTTTGCAAAATTTACTGTAGAAAAGGCAATCCCTGGCGCAATTAAAACTTGCGATAGTAAAAAACTATTTTTTGAATAATTTACTATAGAAAAGGCAATCCCTGGCGGATTTGAAATTTGCGACAGTAAAAAATTAATATGTGAAAAATTTACCTGGCGAAATTGAAACTTGCGATAGAAAAAAATTATTTTTTGAATAATTTACTATAGAAAAGGCAATCCCTGGCGTAATTAAAATTTGCGACAGTAGAAAATTATTTTTTGAATAATTTACTATAGAAAAGGCAATCCCTGGCGCACTTAAAATTTGCGACAGTAAAAAATTATTTTTTGAATAATTTACTATAGAAAAGGCAATCCCTGGCGTAATTAAAATTTTCGACAGTATAAAATTATTTTTTGAATAATTTACTATAGAAAAGGCAATCCCTGGCGCACTTAAAATTTGCGACAGTAAAAAATTATTTTTTGAATAATTTACTATAGAAAAGGCAATCCCTGGCGTAATTAAAATTTGCGACAGTAGAAAATTATTTTTTGAATAATTTACTATAGAAAAGGCAATCCCTGGCGTATTTAAAATTTGCGACAGTATAAAATTATTTTTTGAATAATTTACTATAGAAAAGGCAATCCCTGGCGCACTTAAAATTTGCGACAGTAAAAAATTATTTTTTGAATAATTTACTATAGAAAAGGCAATCCCTGGCGTAATTAAAATTTGCGACAGTAGAAAATTATTTTTTGAATAATTTACTATAGAAAAGGCAATCCCTGGCGCACTTAAAATTTGCGACAGTAAAAAATTATTTTTTGAATAATTTACTATAGAAAAGGCAATCCCTGGCGTAATTAAAATTTGCGACAGTATAAAATTATTTTTTGAATAATTTACTATAGAAAAGGCAATCCCTGGCGCACTTAAAAATTGCGACAGTAAAAAATTATTTTTTGAATAATTTACTATAGAAAAGGCAATCCCTGGCGTAATTAAAATTTGCGACAGTATAAAATTATTTTTTGAATAATTTACTATAGAAAAGGCAATCCCTGGCGTAATTAAAATTTGCGACATTATAAAATTATTTTTTGAATAATTTACTATAGAAAAGGCAATCCCTGGCGCACTTAAAATTTGCGACAGTAAAAAATTATTTTTTGAATAATTTACTATAGAAAAGGCAATCCCTGGGATATTTAAAATTTGCGACAGTAGAAAATTATTTTTTGAATAATTTACTATAGAAAAGGCAATCCCTGGCGTAATTAAAATTTGCGACAGTATAAAATTATTTTTTGAATAATTTACTATAGAAAAGGCAATCCCTGGCGCAATTAAAATTTGCGACAGTAGGAAATTATTTTTTGAATAATTTACTATAGAAAAGGCAATCCCTGGCGTAATTAAAATTTGCGACAGTAAAAAATTATTTTTTGAATAATTTACTATAGAAACGGCAATCCCTGGCGCAATTAAAATTTGCGACAGTAAAAAATTATTTTTTGAATAATTTACTATAGAAAAGGCAATCCCTGGCGTAGTTAAAATTTGCGACAGTATAAAATTATTTTTTGAATAATTTACTATAGAAAAGGCAATCCCTGGCGTAATTAAAATTTGTGACAGTATAAAAATATTTTTTGAATAATTTACTATAGAAAAGGCAATCCCTGGCGCAATTAAAATATGCGACAGTAAAAAATTATTTTTTGAATAATTTACTATAGAAAAGGCAATCCCTGGCGTAATTAAAATTTGCGACAGTAGAAAATTATTTTTTGAATAATTTACTATAGAAAAGGCAATCCCTGGCGCACTTAAAATTTGCGACAGTAAAAAATTATTTTTTGAATAATTTACTATAGAAAAGGCAATCCCTGGGATATTTAAAATTTGCGACAGTAAAAAATTATTTTTTGAATAATTTCCTATAGAAAAGGCAATCCCTGGCGTATTTAAAATTTGCGACAGTAAAAAATTAATTTGTGAAAAATTTACCTGGCGAAATTGAAATTTGCGAGAGTAAAAAATTATTTTTTGAATAATTTACTATAGAAAAGGCAATCCCTGGCGTAATTAAAATTTGCGACAGTTGAAAATTATTTTTTGAATAATTTACTATAGAAAAGGCAATACCTGGCGCACTTAAAATTTGCGACAGTAGAAAATTATTTTTTGAATAATTTACTATAGAAAAGGCAATCCCTGGCGCACTTAAAATTTGCGACAGTAAAAAATTATTTTTTGAATAATTTACTATAGAAAAGGCAATCACTGGGATATTTGAAATTTGCGACAGTAGAAAATTATTTTTTGAATAATTTACTATAGAAAAGGCAATCCCTGGCGTATTTAAAGTTTGCGACAGTAAAAAATTAATATTTTGAAAAATTTACTGTAGAAAAGGCAATCCCTGGCGCACTTAAAATTTGTGAAAGTAAAAAATTATTTTTTGAATAATTTACTGTAGAAAAGGCTATCCCTGGCGCAATTAAAATTTGCGACAGTAAAAAATTATTTTTTGAATAATTTACTATAGAAAAGGCAATCCCTGGCGTATTTAAAATTTGCGACAGTAAGAAATTAATTTGTGAGAAATTTACTATAGAAAAGGCAATCCCTGGGATATTTAAAATTTGCGACAGTAAAAAATTATTTTTTGAATAATTTACTATAGAAAAGGCAATCCCTGGCTTATTTAAAATTTGTGACAGTAAAAAATTAATTTGTGAAAAATTTACCTGGCGAAATTGAAATTTGCCAGAGTAAAAAATTATTTTTTTAATAATTTACTATAGAAAAGGCAATCCCTGGCGTAATTAAAATTTGCGACAGTAAAAAATTATTTTTTGAATAATTTACTATAGAAAAGGCAATCCCTGGCGCACTTAAAATTTGCGACAGTAAAAAATTATTTTTTGAATAATTTACTATAGAAAAGGCAATACCTGGCGCACTTAAAATTTGCGACAGTAGAAAAATATTTTTTGAATAATTTACTATAGAAAAGGCAATCCCTGGCGTATTTAAAATTTGCGACAGTATAAAATTATTTTCTGAATAATTTGCTATAGAAACGGCAATCCCTGTCGCAATTAAAATTTGCGACAGTAAAAAATTATTTTTTGCAAAATTTACTGTAGAAAAGGCAATCCCTGGCGCAATTAAAACTTGCGATAGTAAAAAATTATTTTGTGAGAAATTTACTATAGAAAAGGCAATCCCTGGGATATTTAAAATTTGCGACAGTAGAAAATTATTTTTTGAATAATTTACTATAGAAAAGGCAATTCCTGGCGTTATTAAAATTTGCGACAGTATAAAATTATTTTTTGCAAAATTTACTGTAGAAAAGGCAATCCCTGGCGCAATTAAAACTTGCGATAGTAAAAAATTATTTTTTGAATAATTTACTATAGAAAAGGCAATCCCTGGCGGATTTGAAATTTGCGACAGTAAAAAATTATTTTTTGAATAATTTACTATAGAAAAGGCAATCCCTGGCGTATTTAAAATTTGCGACAGTAAAAAATTAATTTGTGAGAAATTTACTATAGAAAAGGCAATCCCTGGGATATTTAAAATTTGCGACAGTAGAAAATTATTTTTTGAATAATTTACTATAGAAAAGGCTATCCCTGGCGTAATTAAAATTTGCGACAGTAAAAAATTATTTTTTGAATAATTTACTATAGAAAAGGCAATCCCTGGCGTAATTAAAATTTGCGACAGTAGAAAATTATTTTTTGAATAATTTACTATAGAAAAGGCAATCCCTGGCGTATTTAAAATTTGCGACAGTAAAAAATTAATTTGTGAGAAATTTACTATAGAAAAGGCAATCCCTGGGATATTTAAAATTTGCGACGGTAGAAAATTATTTTTTGAATAATTTACTATAGAAAAGGCAATCCCTGGCGCAATTAAAATTTGCGACAGTAAAAAATTATTTTTTGAATAATTTACTATAGAAAAGGCAATCCCTGGCGTAATTAAAATTTGCGACAGTAGAAAATTATTTTTTGAATAATTTACTATAGAAAAGGCAATCCCTGGCGTATTTAAAATTTGCGACAGTAAAAAATTATTTTTTGAAAAATTTACTATAGAAAAGGCAATCCCTGGCGTAATTAAAATTTGCGACAGTATAAAATTAATTTTTGAAAAATTTACTGTAGAAAAGGCAATCCCTGGCGAAATTAAAATTTGCGACAGTAAAAAATTATTTTTTGCAAAATTTACTATAGAAAAGGTAATCCCTGGCGTAATTACAATTTGCGACAGTAAAAAATTATTTTTTTGCAAAATTTACTATAGAAAAGGCAATCCCTGGCGTATTTAAAATTTGCGACAGTATAAAATTAATTTTTGAATAATTTACTATAGAAAAGGCAATCCCTGGCGTAATTAAAATTTGCGACAGTAGAAAATTATTTTTTGAATAATTTACTAAAGAAAAGGCAATCCCTGGCGTATTTAAAATTTGCGACAGTAAAAAATTATTTTTTTAATAATTTACTATAGAAAAGGCAATCCCTGGCGTATTTAAAATTTGCGACAGTAAGAAATTAATTTGTGAGAAATTTACTATAAAAAAGCAATCCCTGGCGCAATTAAAATTTGCGACAATAGAAAATTAATTTTTGAATAATTTACTATAGAAAAGGCAATCCCTGGCGTAATTAAAATTTGCGACAGTATAAAATTATTTTTTGAATAATTTACTATAGAAAAGGCAATCCCTGGCGTAATTAAAATTTGCGACAGTAGAAAATTATTTTTTGAATAATTTACTATAGAAAAGGCAATCCCTGGCGTAATTAAAATTTGCGACAGTAAAAAATTATTTTCTGAATAATTTACTATAGAAAAGGCACTCCCTGGCGCAATTAAAATTTGCGACAGTAAAAAATTATTTTTTGCAAAATTTACTATAGAAAAGGCAATCCCTGGCGTATTTAAAATTTGCGACAGTATAAAATTAATTTTTGAAAAATTTACTGTAGAAAAGGCAATCCCTGGCGTAATTAAAATTTGCGACAGTAGAAAATTATTTTTTGAATAATTTACTATAGAAAAGGCAATCCCTGGCGTAATTAAAATTTGCGATAGTAGAAAATTATTTTTTGAATAATTTACTATGGAAGAGGCAATCCCTGGCGTAATTAAAATTTGCGACAGTATAAAATTATTTTTTGCAAAATTTACTGTAGAAGAGGCAATCCCTGGCGGATTTGAAATTTGCGACAGTAAAAAATTATTTTTTGAATAATTTACTATAGAAAAGGCAATCCCTGGCGCAATTAAAATTTGCGACAGTAAAAAATTATTTTTTGCAAAATTTACTGTAGAAAAGGCAATCCCTGGCGCAATTAAAACTTGCAATAGTAAAAAATTATTTTTTGAATAATTTACTATAGAAAAGGCAATCCCTGGCGGATTTGAAATTTGCGACAGTAAAAAATTAATTTGTGAAAAATTTACCTGGCGAAATTGAAACTTGCGATAGTAAAAAATTATTTTTTGAATAATTTACTATAGAAAAGGCAATCCCTGGCGTAATTAAAATTTGCGACAGTAAAAAATTATTTTTTGCAAAATTTACTATAGAAAAGGTAATCCCTGGCGCAGTTACAATTTGCGACAGTAAAAAATTATTTTTTTGCAAAATTTACTATAGAAAAGGCAATCCCTGGCGTATTTAAAATTTGCGACAGTATAAAATTAATTTTTGAAAAATTTACTGTAGAAAAGGCAATCCCTGGCGCAATTAAAATTTGCGACAGTAGAAAATTATTTTTTGAAAAGTTTACTATAGAAAAGGCAATCCCTGGCGCAATTAAAATTTGCGACAGTAAATAATTATTTTTTGCAAAATTTACTGTAGAAAAGGCAATCCATGGCGCAATTAAAACTTGCGACAGTTGAAATTTATTTTTTGAATAATTTACTATAGAAAAGGCAATCCCTGGCGCAATTAAAATTTGCGACAGTAAAAAATTATTTTTTGAATAATTTACTATAGAAAAGGCAATCCCTGGCGTAATTAAAATTTGCGACAGTAAAAAATTAGTTTTTGAAAAATTTACTGTAGAAAAGGCAATCCCTGGCGCAATTAAAATTTGCGACAGTAAAAAATTATTTTTTGAATAATTTACTATAGAAAAGGCAATCCCTGGCGCACTTAAAATTTGCGACAGTAAAAAATTATTTTTTGAATAATTTACTATAGAAAAGGCAATCCCTGGTAATTAAAATTTGCGACAGTAGAAAATTATTTTTTGAATAATTTACTATAGAAAAGGCAATCTCTGGCGCAATTAAAACTTACGATAGTAAAAAATTATTTTTTGAATAATTTACTATAGAAAAGGCAATCCCTGGCGTAATTAAAATTTGCGACAGTAAAAAATTATTTTTTGAATAATTTACTATAGAAAAGGCAATCCCTGGCGTAATTAAAATTTGCGACAGTAAAAAATTATTTTTTGAATAATTTACTATAGAAAAGGCAATCCCTGGCGTATTTAAAATTTGCGACAGTATAAAATTAATTTTTGAAAAATTTACTGTAGAAAAGGCAATCCCTGGCGCAATTAAATTTGCGACAGTAGAAAATTATTTTTTGAAAAGTTTACTATAGAAAAGGCAATCCCTGGCGCAATTAAAATTTGCGACAGTAAAAAATTATTATTTGCAAAATTTACTGTAGAAAAGGCAATCCCTGGCGCAATTAAAACTTGCGATAGTAAAAAATTATTTTTTGAATAATTTACTATAGAAAAGGCAATCCCTGGCGGATTTGAAATTTGCGACAGTAAAAAATTATTTTTTGAATAATTTACTATAGAAAAGGCAATCCCTGGCGCAATTACAATTTGCGACAGTTGAAAATTATTTTTTGAATAATTTACTATAGAAAAGGCAATCCCTGGCGCAATTAAAATTTGCGACAGTAAAAAATTATTTTTTGAATAATTTACTATAGAAAAGGCAATCCCTGGCGTAATTAAAATTTGCGACAGTAAAAAATTAGTTTTTTGAAAAATTTACTGTAGAAAAGGCAATCCCTGGCGCAATTAAAATTTGCGACAGTAAAAAATTATTTTTTGAATAATTTACTATAGAAAAGGCAATCCCTGGCGCACTTAAAATTTGCGACAGTAAAAAATTATTTTTTGAATAATTTACTATAGAAAAGGCAATCCCTGGCGTAATTAAAATTTGCGACAGTAGAAAATTATTTTTTGAATAATTTACTATAGAAAAGGCAATCTCTGGCGCAATTAAAACTTACGATAGTAAAAAATTATTTTTTGAATAATTTACTATAGAAAAGGCAATCCCTGGCGTAATTAAAATTTGCGACAGTAAAAAATTATTTTTTGAATAATTTACTATAGAAAAGGCAATCCCTGGCGTAATTAAAATTTGCGACAGTAAAAAATTATTTTTTGAATAATTTACTATAGAAAAGGCAATCCCTGGCGTAATTAAAATTTGCGACAGTTGAAAATTATTTTTTGAATAATTTATTATAGAAAAGGCAATCCGTGGCGCAATTAAAATTTGCGACAGTAAAAAATTATTTTTTGAATAATTTACTACAGAAAAGGCAATCCCTGGCGTAATTAAAATTTGCGACAGTAGAAAATTATTTTTTGAATAATTTACTATAGAAAAGGCAATCCCTGGCATATTTAAAATTTGCGACAGTAAAAAATTATTTTTTGAATAATTTACTATAGAAAAGGCAATCCCTGGCGTATTTAAAATTTGCGACAGTAAAAAATTATTTTTTGAATAATTTACTATAGAAAAGGCAATCCCTGGCGTATTTAAAATTTGCGACAGTAAGAAATTAATTTGTGAGAAATTTACTATAGAAAAGGCTATCCCTGGGATATTTAAAATTTGCGACAGTAAAAAATTATTTTTTGAAAAATTTACTATAGAAAAGGCAGTCCCTGGCGCAATTAAAATTTGCGACAGTAGAAAATTATTTTTGAATAATTTACTATAGAAAAGGCAATCCCTGGCGTATTTAAAATTTGCGACAGTATAAAATTATTTTTTGAATAATTTACTATAGAAAAGGCAATCCCTGGCGTATTTAAAATTTGCGACAGTAGAAAATTATTTTTTGAATAATTTACTATAGAAAAGGCAATCCCTGGCGTATTTAAAATTTGCGACAGTAAAAAATTATTTTTTGAATAATTTACTATAGAAAAGGCAATCCCTGGCGTAATTAAAATTTGCGACAGTAGAAAATTATTTTTTGAATAATTTACTATAGAAAGGCAATCCCTGGCGCACTTAAAATTTGCGACAGTAAAAAATTATTTTGTGAGAAATTTACTATAGAAAAGGCAATCCCTGGGATATTTAAAATTTGCGACAGTAGAAAATTATTTTTTGAATAATTTACTATAGAAAAGGCAATCCCTGGCGCAATTAAAATTTGCGACAGTAGAAAATTATTTTTTGAATAATTTACTATAGAAAAGGCAATCCCTGGCGCAATTAAAATTTGCGACAGTAGAAAATTATTTTTTGAATAATTTACTATAGAAAAGGCAATCCTTGGCGCAATTAAAATTTGCGACAGTAAAAAGTTATTTTTTGAAAAATTTACTATAGAAATGGTAATCCCTGGCGCAATTACAATTTGCAATAGTAAAAAATTATTTTTTGAAAAATTTACTGTAGAAAGGCAATCCCTGGCGCAATTAAATTTGCGACAGTAGAAAATTATTTTTTGAAAAGTTTACTATAGAAAAGGCAATCCCTGGCGCAATTAAAATTTGCGACAGTAAAAAATTATTTTTTGCAAAATTTACTGTTGAAAAGGCAATCCCTGGCGCAATTAAAACTTGGGATAGTAAAAAATTATTTTTTGAATAATTTACTATAGAAAAGGCAATCCCTGGCGGATTTGAAATTTGCGAGAGTAAAAAATTATTTTTTGAATAATTTACTATAGAAAAGGCAATCCCTGGCGTAATTAAAATTTGCGACAGTAGAAAATTATTTTTTGAATAATTTACTATAGAAAAGGCAATCCTTGGCGCAATTAAAATTTGCGACAGTAAAAAATTATTTTTTGAAAAATTTACTACAGAAAAGGCAATCCCTGGCGGATTTGTAATTTGCGACAGTAAAAAATTATTTTTTGAATAATTTACTATAGAAAAGGCAATCCCTGGCGTAATTAAAATTTGCGACAGTAGAAAATTATTTTTTGAATAATTTACTATAGAAAAGGCAATCCTTGGCGCAATTAAAATTTGCGACAGTAAAAAATTATTTTTTGAATAATTTACTATAGAAAAGGCAATCCCTGGCGTAATTAAAATTTGCGACAGTAAAAAATTAGTTTTTGAAAAATTTACTGTAGAAAAGGCAATCCCTGGCGCAATTAAAATTTGCGACAGTAAAAAATTATTTTTTGAATAATTTACTATAGAAAAGGCAATCCCTGGCGCACTTAAAATTTGCGACAGTAAAAAATTATTTTTTGAATAATTTACTATAGAAAAGGCAATCCCTGGCGTAATTAAAATTTGCGACAGTAGAAAATTATTTTTTGAATAATTTACTATAGAAAAGGCAATCTCTGGCGCAATTAAAACTTACGATAGTAAAAAATTATTTTTTGAATAATTTACTATAGAAAAGGCAATCCCTGGCGTAATTAAATTTGCGACAGTAAAAAATTATTTTTTGAATAATTTACTATAGAAAAGGCAATCCCTGGCGTAATTAAAATTTGCGACAGTAAAAAATTATTTTTTGAATAATTTACTATAGAAAAGGCAATCCCTGGCGTAATTAAAATTTGCGACAGTTGAAAATTATTTTTTGAATAATTTATTATAGAAAAGGCAATCCGTGGCGCAATTAAAATTTGCGACAGTAAAAAATTATTTTTTGAATAATTTACTACAGAAAAGGCAATCCCTGGCGTAATTAAAATTTGCGACAGTAGAAAATTATTTTTTGAATAATTTACTATAGAAGAGGCAATCCCTGGCGTATTTAAAATTTGCGACAGTTGAAAATTATTTTTTGAATAATTTATTATAGAAAAGGCAATCCGTGGCGCAATTAAAATTTGCGACAGTAAAAAATTATTTTTTGAATAATTTACTACAGAAAAGGCAATCCCTGGCGCAATTAAAATTTGCGACAGTAAAAAATTATTTTTTGCAAAATTTACTGTTGAAAAGGCAATCCCTGGCGCAATTAAAACTTGGGATAGTAAAAAATTATTTTTTGAATAATTTACTATAGAAAAGGCAATCCCTGGCGGATTTCAAATTTGCGACAGTAAAAAATTATTTTTTGAATAATTTACTATAGGAAAAGGCAATCCCTGGCGTAATTAAAATTTGCGACAGTAGAAAATTATTTTTGAATAATTTACTTTAGAAAAGGCAATCCTTGGCGCAATTAAAATTTGCGACAGTAAAAAATTATTTTTTGAAAATTTACTACAGAAAAGGCAATCCCTGGCGCAATTAAAATTTGCGACAGTAAAATATAATTTTTTGCAAAATTTACTGTAGAAAAGGCATTCCCTGGCGCAATTAAAACTTGCGATAGTAAAAAATTATTTTTTGAATAATTTACTATAGAAAAGGCAATCCCTGGCGGATTTGAAATTTGCGACAGTAAAAAATTATTTTTTGAATAATTTACTATAGAAAAGTCAATCCCTGGCGCAATTACAATTTGCGACAGTTGAAAATTATTTTTTGAATAATTTACTATAGAAAAGGCAATCCCTGGCGCAATTAAAATTTGCGACAGTAAAAAATTATTTTTTGAATAATTTACTATAGAAAAGGCAATCCCTGGCGTAATTAAAATTTGCGACAGTTGAAAATTATTTTTTGAATAATTTATTATAGAAAAGGCAATCCGTGGCGCAATTAAAATTTGCGACAGTAAAAAATTATTTTTTGAATAATTTACTACAGAAAAGGCAATCCCTGGCGTAATTAAAATTTGCGACAGTAAAAAATTGTTTTTTGAATAATTTACTATAGAAGAGGCAATCCCTGGCGTATTTAAAATTTGCGACAGTAAAAAATTATTTTTTGAATAATTTACTATAGAAAAGGCAATCCCTGGCGTATTTAAAATTTGCGGCAGTAAAAAATTATTTTTTGAATAATTTACTATAGAAAAGGCAATCCCTGGCGTATTTAAAATTTGCGACAGTAAGAAATTAATTTGTGAGAAATTTACTATAGAAAAGGCTATCCCTGGGATATTTAAAATTTGCGACAGTAAAAAATTATTTTTTGAAAAATTTACTATAGAAAAGGCAGTCCCTGGCGCAATTAAAATTTGCGACAGTAGAAAATTATTTTTTGAATAATTTACTATAGAAAAGGCAATCCCTGGCGTATTTAAAATTTGCGGACAGTATAAAATTATTTTTGAATAATTTCCTATAGAAAAGGCAATCCCTGGCGTATTTAAAATTTGCGACAGTAGAAAATTATTTTTTGAATAATTTGCTATAGAAAAGGCAATTCCTGGCGTATTTAAAATTTGCGACAGTAAAAAATTATTTTTTGAATAATTTACTACAGAAAAGGCAATCCCTGGCGTAATTAAAATTTGCGACAGTAGAAAATTATTTTTGAATAATTTACTATAGAAAAGGCAATCCCTGGCGCACTTAAAATTTGCGACAGTAAAAAATTATTTTGTGAGAAATTTACTATAGAAAAAGCAATCCCTGGGATATTTAAAATTTGCGACAGTAGAAAATTATTTTTTGAATAATTTATTATAGAAAAGGCAATCCGTGGCGCAATTAAAATTTGCGACAGTAAAAAATTATTTTTTGAATAATTTACTACAGAAAAGGCAATCCCTGGCGTAATTAAAATTTGCGACAGTAGAAAATTATTTTTTGAATAATTTACTATAGAAGAGGCAATCACTGGCGTATTTAAAATTTGCGACAGTTGAAAATTATTTTTTGAATAATTTATTATAGAAAAGGCAATCCGTGGCGCAATTAAAATTTGCGACAGTAAAAAATTATTTTTTGAATAATTTACTACAGAAAAGGCAATCCCTGGCGCAATTAAATTTTGCGACAGTAAAAAATTATTTTTTGCAAAATTTACTGTTGAAAAGGCAATCCCTGGCGCAATTAAAACTTGGGATAGTAAAAAATTATTTTTTGAATAATTTACTATAGAAAAGGCAATCCCTGGCGGATTTGAAATTTGCGACAGTAAAAAATTATTTTTTGAATAATTTACTATAGAAAAGGCAATCCCTGGCGTAATTAAAATTTGCGACAGTAGAAAATTATTTTTTGAATAATTTACTATAGAAAAGGCAATCCTTGGCGCAATTAAAATTTGCGACAGTAAAAAATTATTTTTTGAAAAATTTACTACAGAAAAGGCAATCCCTGGCGCAATTAAAATTTGCGACAGTAAAAAATAATTTTTTGCAAAATTTACTGTAGCAAAGGCAATCCCTGGCGCAATTAAACTTGCGATAGTAAAAAAATATTTTTTGAATAATTTACTATAGAAAAGGCAATCCCTGGCGGATTTGAAATTTGCGACAGTAAAAAATTATTTTTTGAATATTTTACTATAGAAAAGGCAATCCTGGCGCAATTACAATTTGCGACAGTTGAAAATTATTTTTTGAATAATTTACTATAGAAAAGGCAATCCCTGGCGCAATTAAAATTTGCGACAGTAAAAAATTATTTTTTGAATAATTTACTATAGAAAAGGCAATCCCTGGCGTAATTAAAATTTGCGACAGTAAAAAATTAGTTTTTGAAAAATTTACTGTAGAAAAGGCAATCCCTGGCGCAATTAAAATTTGCGACAGTAAAAAATTATTTTTTGAATAATTTACTATAGAAAAGGCAATCCCTGGCGCACTTAAAATTTGCGACAGTAAAAAAATTATTTTTTGAATAATTTACTATAGAAAAGGCAAGCCCTGGCGTAATTAAAATTTGCGACAGTAGAAAATTATTTTTTGAATAATTTACTATAGAAAAGGCAATCTCTGGCGCAATTAAAACTTACGATAGTAAAAAATTATTTTTTGAATAATTTACTATAGAAAAGGCAATCCCTGGCGTAATTAAAATTTGCGACAGTTGAAAATTATTTTTTGAATAATTTATTATAGAAAAGGCAATCCGTGGCGCAATTAAAATTTGCGACAGTAAAAAATTATTTTTTGAATAATTTACTACAGAAAAGGCAATCCCTGGCGTAATTAAAATTTGCGACAGTAGAAAATTATTTTTTGAATAATTTACTATAGAAGAGGCAATCCCTGGCGTATTTAAAATTTGCGACAGTAAAAAATTATTTTTTGAATAATTTACTATAGAAAAGGCAATCCCTGGCGTATTTAAAATTTGCGACAGTAAAAAATTATGTTTTGAATAATTTACTATAGAAAAGGCAATCCCTGGCGTATTTAAAATTTGCGACAGTAAGAAATTAATTTGTGAGAAATTTACTATAGAAAAGGCTATCCCTGGGATATTTAAAATTTGCGACAGTAAAAAATTATTTTTTGAAAAATTTACTATAGAAAAGGCAGTCCCTGGCGCAATTAAAATTTGCGACAGTAGAAAATTATTTTTTGAATAATTTACTAGAGAAAGGCAATCCCTGGCGTATTTAAAATTTGCGACAGTATAAAATTATTTTTTGAATAATTTACTATAGAAAAGGCAATCCCTGGCGTATTTAAAATTTGCGACAGTAGAAAATTATTTTTTGAATAATTTACTATAGAAAAGGCAATTCCTGGCGTATTTAAAATTTGCGACAGTAAAAAATTATTTTTTGAATAATTTACTATAGAAAAGGCAATCCCTGGCGTAATTAAAATTTGCAACAGTAGAAAATTATTTTTTGAATAATTTACTATAGAAAAGGCAATCCCTGGCGCACTTAAAATTTGCGACAGTAAAAAATTATTTTGTGAGAAATTTACTATAGAAGAAGCAATCCCTGGGATATTTAAAATTTGCGACAGTAGAAAATTATTTTTTGAATAATTTACTATAGAAAAGGCAATCCCTGGCGTAATTAAAATTTGCGACAGTAGAAATTTATTTTTTGAATAATTTACTATAGAAACGGCAATCCCTGGCGCAATTAAAATTTGCGACAGTAGAAAATTATTTTTTGAATAATTTACTATAGAAAAGCCAATCCTTGGCGCAATTAAAATTTGCGACAGTAAAAAATTATTTTTTGAAAAATATACTATAGAAATGGTAATCCCTGGCGCAATTACAATTTGCAATAGTAAAAAATTATTTTTTGAAAAATTTACTGTAGAAAGGCAATCCCTGGCCCCAATTAAAATTTGCGACAGTAGAAAATTATTTTTTGAAAGTTTACTATAGAAAAGGCAATCCCTGGCACAATTAAAATTTGCGACAGTAAAAAATTATTTTTTGCAAAATTTACTGTTGAAAAGGTAATCCCTGGCGCAATTAAAACTTGGGATAGTAAAAAATTATTTTTTGAATAATTTACTATAGAAAAGGCAATCCCTGGCGGATTTGAAATTTGCGACAGTAAAAAAATATTTTTTGAATAATTTACTATAGAAAAGGCAATCCCTGGCGTAATTAAAATTTGCGACAGTAGAAAATTATTTTTTGAATAATTTACTATAGAAAAGGCAATCCTTGGCGCAATTAAAATTTGCGACAGTAAAAAATTATTTTTTGAAAAATTTACTATAGAAAATGTAATCCCTGGCGCAATTACAATTTGCAATAGTAAAAAATTATTTTTTGAAAATTTACTGTAGAAAGGCAATCCCTGGGATATTTAAAATTTGCGACAGTAGAAAATTATTTTTTGAATAATTTACTATAGAAAAGGCAATCCCTGTCGCAATTAAAATTTGCGACAGTAGAAAATTATTTTTTGAATAATTTACTATAGAAAAGGCAATCCCTGGCGCAATTAAAATTTGCGACAGTAGAAAATTATTTTTTGAATAATTTACTATAGAAAAGGCAATCTTTGGCGCAATTAAAATTTGCGACAGTAAAAAATTATTTTTTGAAAAATTTACTATAGAAAAGGTAATCCCTGGCGCAATTACAATTTGCAATAGTAAAAAATTATTTTTTGAAAAATTTACTGTAGAAAGGCAATCCCTGGCGCAATTAAAATTTGCGACAGTAGAAAATTATTTTTTGAAAAGTTTACTATAGAAAAGGCAATCCCTGGCGCAATTCAAATTTGCGACAGTAAAAAATTATTTTTTGCAAAATTTACTGTTGAAAAGGCAATCCCTGGCGCAATTAAAACTTGGGATAGTAAAAAATTATTTTTTGAATAATTTACTATAGAAAAGGCAATCCCTGGCGGATTTGAAATTTGCGACAGTAAAAAATTATTTTATGAATAATCTACTATAGAAAAAAAAAATTTGCGACAGTAGAAAATTATTTTTTGAATAATTTACTATAGAAAAGGCAATCCCTGGCGCATTTAAAATTTGCGACAGTAAAAAGTTATTTTTTGCAAAATTTACTGCAGAAAAGGCAATCCCTGGCGCAATTAAAACTTGCGATAGTAAAAAATTATTTTTTGAATAATTTACTATAGAAAAGGCAATCCCTGGCGGATTTGAAATTTGCGACAGTAAAAAATTATTTTTTGAATAATTTACTATAGAAAAGGCAATCCCTGGCATAATTAAAATTTGCGACCGTAGAAAATTATTTTTTGAATAATTTACTATAGAAAAGGCAATCCCTGGAGTATTTAAAATTTGCGACAGTAAAAAATTATTTTTTGAATAATTTACTATAGAAAAGGCAATCCCTGGCGTATTTAAAATTTGCGACAGTAAGAAATTAATTTGTGAGAAATTTACTATAGAAAAGGCAATCCCTGGCGCAATTAAAATTTGCGACAGTAGAAAATTATTTTTTGAATAATTTACTATAGAAAAGGCAATCCCTGGCGTAATTAAAATTTGCGACAGTATAAAATTATTTTTTGCAAAATTTACTGTAGAAAAGGCAAACCCTGGCGGATTTGAAATTTGCGACAGTAAAAAATTATTTTTTTGAATAATTTACTATAGAAAAGGTAATCCCTGGCGCAATTACAATTTGCGACAGTAAAAAATTATTTTATGAAAAATTTACTGTAGAAACTCAATCCCTGGCGCAATTAAAATTTGCGACAGTAGAAAATTATTTTTGAAAAGTTTACTATAGAAAAGGCAATCCCTGGCGCAATTAAAATTTGCGACAGTAAAAAATTATTTTTTGCAAAACTTACTGTAGAAAAGGCAATCCCTGGCGCAATTAAAACTTGCGATAGTAAAAAATAATTTTTTGAATAATTTACTATAGAAAAGGCAATCCCTGGCGGATTTGAAATTTGCGACAGTAAAAAATTATTTTTTGAATAATTTACTATAGAAAAGGCAATCCCTGGCGTAATTAAAATTTGCGACAGTAGAAAATTATTTTTTGAATAATTTACTATAGAAAAGGCAATCCCTGGCGCAATTAAAATTTGCGACAGTAAAAAATTATTTTTTGAAAAATTTACTGTAGAAAAGGCAATCCCTGGCGCAATTAAAACTAGCGATAGTAAAAAATTATTTTTTGAATAATTTACTATAGAAAAGGCAATCCCTGGCGTAGTTAAAATTTGCGACAATAGAAAATTATTTTTTGAATAATTTACTATAGAAAAGCCAATCCCTGGCGCAATTAAAATTTGCGACAGTAAAAAATTATTTTTTGAATAATTTACTATAGAAAAGGCAATCCCTGGCGTATTTAAAATTTGCGACAGTAAAAAATTAATTTGTGAGAAATTTACTATAGAAAAGGCAATCCCTGGTATATTTAAAATTTGCGACAGTAAAAAATTATTTTTTGAAAAATTTACTATAGAAAAGGCAATCCCTGGCGTAATTAAAATTTGCGACAGTAGAAAATTATTTTTTGAATAATTTACTATAGAAAAGGCAATCCCTGGCGTAATTAAAATTTGCGACAGTAGAAAATTATTTTTTGAATAATTTACTATAGAAAAGGCAATCCCTGGCGTAATTAAAATTTGCGACAGTATAAAATTATTTTTTGCAAAATTTACTGTAGAAAAGGCAAACCCTGGCGGATTTGAAATTTGCGACAATAAAAAATTATTTTTTGAATAATTTACTATAGAAAAGGTAATCCCTGGCGCAATTACAATTTGCGACAGTAAAAAATTATTTTTTGAAAAATTTACTGTAGAAAGGCAATCCCTGGCGCAATTAAAATTTGCGACAGTAGAAAATTATTTTTTGAAAAGTTTACTATAGAAAAGGCAATCCCTGGCGCAATTAAAATTTGCGACAGTAAAAAATTATTTTTTGCAAAACTTACTGTAGAAAAGGCAATCCCTGGCGCAATTAAAAATTGCGATAGTAAAAAATTATTTTTTGAATAATTTGCTATAGAAAAGGCAATCCCTGGCGGATTTGAAATTTGCGACAGTAAAAAATTATTTTTTGAATAATTTACTATAGAAAAGGCAATCCCTGGCGTAATTAAAATTTGCGACAGTAGAAAATTATTTTTTGAATAATTTACTATAGAAAAGGCAATCCCTGGCGCAATTAAAATTTGCGACAGTAAAAAATTATTTTTTGAAAAATTTACTGTAGAAAAGGCAATCCCTGGCGCAATTAAAACTAGCGATAGTAAAAAATTATTTTTTGAATAATTTACTATAGAAAAGGCAATCCCTGGTATATTTAAAATTTGCGACAGTTAAAAATTATTTTTTGAAAAATTTACTATAGAAAAGGCAATCCCTGGCGTAATTAAAATTTGCGACAGTAGAAAATTATTTTTTGAATAATTTACTATGGAACAGGCAATCCCTGGCGTAATTAAAATTTGCGACAGTAGAAAATTATTTTTTGAATATAGAAAATGCAATCCCTGGCGTAATTAAAATTTGCGAGAGTAAAAAATTATTTTTTGAAAAATTTACTATAGAAAAGGCAATCCCTGGCGTAATTAAAATTTGCGACAGTAGAAAATTATTTTTTGAATAATTTACTATAGAAAAGGCAATCCCTGGCGTAATTAAAATTTGCGACAGTAGAAAATTATTTTTTGAATAATTTAC
Source organism: Dioctria linearis (assembly GCA_963930735.1). Classification (NCBI taxonomy): domain Eukaryota; kingdom Metazoa; phylum Arthropoda; class Insecta; order Diptera; family Asilidae; genus Dioctria; species Dioctria linearis. Next base: position 31,719 of record CAWVNZ010000872.1, on the reverse strand, counting down.
TATAGAAAAGGCAATCCCTGGCGTAATTAAAATTTGCGACAGTATAAAATTATTTTTTGCAAAATTTACTGTAGAAAAGGCAAACCCTGGCGGATTTGAAATTTGCGACAATAAAAAATTATTTTTTGAATAATTTACTATAGAAAAGGTAATCCCTGGCGCAATTACAATTTGCGACAGTAAAAAATTATTTTTTGAAAAATTTACTGTAGAAAGGCAATCCCTGGCGCAATTAAAATTTGCGACAGTAGAAAATTATTTTTTGAAAAGTTTACTATAGAAAAGGCAATCCCTGGCGCAATTAAAATTTGCGACAGTAAAAAATTATTTTTTGCAAAACTTACTGTAGAAAAGGCAATCCCTGGCGCAATTAAAACTTGCGATAGTAAAAAATTATTTTTTGAATAATTTACTATAGAAAATGCAATCCCTGGCGGATTTGAAATTTGCGACAGTAAAAAATTATTTTTTGAATAATTTACTATAGAAAAGGCAATCCCTGGCCTAATTAAAATTTGCGACAGTAGAAAATTATTTTTTGAATAATTTACCATAGAAAAGGCAATCCCTGGCGCAATTAAAATTTGCGACAGTAAAAAATTATTTTTTGAAAAATTTACTGTAGAAAAGGCAATCCCTGGCGCAATTAAAACTAGCGATAGTAAAAAATTATTTTTTGAATAATTTACTATAGAAAAGGCAATCCCTGGCGTAGTTAAAATTTGAGACAGTAGAAAATTATTTTTTGAATAATTTACTATAGAAAAGGCAATCCCTGGCGCAATTAAAATTTGCGACAGTAAAAAATTATTTTTTGAATAATTTACTATAGAAAAGGCAATCCGTGGCGTATTTAAAATTTGCGACAGTAAAAAATTAATTTGTGAGAAATTTACTATAGAAAAGGCAATCCCTGGTATATTTAAAATTTGCGACAGTAAAAAATTATTTTTTGAAAAATTTACTATAGAAAAGGCAATCCCTGGCGTAATTAAAATTTGCGACAGTAGAAAATTATTTTTTGAATAATTTACTATAGAAAAGGCAATCCCTGGCGTAATTAAAATTTGCGACAGTAGAAAATTATTTTTTGAATAATTTACTATAGAAAATGCAATCCTTGGCGTAATTAAAATTTGCGACAGTAGAAAATTATTTTTTGAATAATTTACTATAGAAAAGGCAATCCCTGGCTTAATTAAAATTTGCGACAGTATAAAATTATTTTTTGAATAATTTACTATCGAAAAGGCAATCCCTGGCGCACTTAAAATTTGCGACAGTAAAAAATTATTTTTTGAATAATTTACTATAGAAAAGGCAATCCCTGGCGTAATTAAAATTTGCGACAGTATAAAATTATTTTTTGAATAATTTACTATAGAAAAGGCAATCTTTGGCGCAATTAAAATTTGCGACAGTAAAAAATTATTTTTTTGTAAAATTTACTATAGAAAAGGCAATCCCTGGCGTAATTAAAATTTGCGACAGTATAAAATTATTTTTTGAATAATTTACTATAGAAAAGGCAATCCCCCTGGCGTAATTAAAATTTGCGACAGTAGAAAATTATTTTTTGAATAATTTACTATAGAAAAGGCAATCCCTGGCGTAATTAAAATTTGCGACAGTAAAAAATTATTTTTTGAAAAATTTGCTATAGAAAACGTAATCCCTGCGCAATTACAAATTGCGACAGTAAAAATTATTTTTTGAAAAATTTACTGCAGAAAGGCAATCCCTGGCGCAATTAAAATTTGCGACAGTAAAAAATTATTTTTTGAATAATTTACTATAGAAAAGGCAATCCCTGGAGCAATTAAATTTGCGACAGTAAAAAATTATTTTTTGAATAATTTACTATAGAAAAGGCAATCCCTGGCGCAATTAAAATTTGCGACAGTAAAAAATTATTTTTTGAATAATTTACTATAGAAAAGGCAATCCCTGGAGCAATTAAAATTTGCGACAGTAAAAAATTATTTTTTGAATAATTTACTATAGAAAAGGCAATCCCTGGCGTAATTAAAATTTGCCACAGTAGAAAATTATTTTTTGAATAATTTACTATAGAAAAGGCAATCCCTGGCGTATTTAAAATTTGCGACAGTAAGAAATTAATTTGTGATAAATTTACTATAAGAAAAGGCAGTCCCTGGGATATTTAAAATTTGCGACAGTAAAAAATTATTTTTTGAATAATTTACTATAGAAAAGACAATCCCTGGCGTATTTAAAATTTGCGACAGTAAAAAATTAATTTGTGAAAAATTTACCTGGCAAAATTGAAATTTGCGAGGGTAAAAAATTATTTTCTGAATAATTTACTATAGAAAAGGCAATCCCTGGCGTAATTAAAATTTGCGACAGTTGAAAATTATTTTTTGAATAATTTACTATAGAAAAGGCAATCCCTGGCGCACTTAAAATTTGCGACAATAAAAAATTATTTTTTGAATAATTTACTATAGAAAAGGCAATCCCTGGCGCACTTAAAATTTGCGACAGTAAAAAATTATTTTTTGAATAATTTACTATAGAAAAGGCAATCCCTGGCGTAATTAAAATTTGTGACAGTAGAAAATTATTTTTGAATAATTTACTATAGAAAAGGCAATCCCTGGCGTAATTAAAATTTGCGACAGTAGAAAATTATTTTTTGAATAATTTACTATAGAAAAGGCAATCCCTGGCGCAATTGAAATTTGCGACAGTAGAAAATTATTTTTTGAATAATTTACTATAGAAAAGGCAACCCCTGGCGTAATTAAAATTTGCGACAGTATAAAATTATTTTTTGAAAAATTTACTATAGAAAAGGCAATCCCTGGCGCACTTAAAATTTGCGACAGTAAAAAATAATTTTTTGAATAATTTACTATAGAAAAGGCAAACCCTGGCGTAATTAAAATTTGCGACAGTAGAAAACTATTTTTTGAATAATTTACTATAGAAAAGTCAATCCCTGGCGCATTTAAAATTTGCGACAGTAAAAATTATTTTTTGAATAATTTACTATAGAAAAGGTAATCCCTGGAGCACTTAAATTTGCGACAGTAAAAAATTATTTTTTGAATAATTTACTATAGAAAAGGCAATTGCTGCGTAGTTAAAATTTGCGACAGTATAAAATTATTTTTTGAATAATTTACTATAGAAAAGGCAATCCTTGGCGCAATTAAAATTTGCGACAGTAAAAAAATTATTTTTTGAATAATTTACTATAGAAAAGGCAATCCCTGGCGTATTTAAAATTTGCGACAGTAAGAAATTATTTTTTGAATAATTTACTATAGAAAAGGCAATCCCTGGCGTAATTAAAATTTGTGACAGTAAAAAATTATTTTTTGAATAATTTACTATAGAAAAGGCAATCCCTGGCGTAATTAAAATTTGCGACAGTTGAAAATTATTTTTTGAATAATTTACTATAGAAAAGGCAATCCCTGGCGCACTTAAAATTGCGACAGTAAAAAATTATTTTTTGAATAATTTACTGTAGAAAAGGCAATCCCTGGCGCAATTAAAATTTGCGACAGTAAAAAATTATTTTTTGAATAATTTACTATAGAAAAGGCAATCCCTGGCGCACTTAAAATTTGCGACAGTAAAAAATTATTTTTTGAATAATTTACTAGAGAAAAGGCAATCCCTGGCGTAATTAAAATTTGCGACAGTAGAAAATTATTTTTTGAATAATTTACTATAGAAAAGGCAATCCCTGGCGCAATTAAAATTTGCGACAGTAAAAAATTATTTTTTGAATAATTTACTATAGAAAAGGCAATCCCTGGCGTAATTAAAATTTGCGACAGTATAAAATTTTTTTTGAATAATTTACTATAGAAAAGGCAATCCATGGCGCACTTAAAATTTGCTACAGTAAAAAATTATTTTTTGAATAATTTACTATAGAACAGGCAATCCTCTGGCGTAATTAAAATTTGCGACAGTAGAAAATTATTTTTTGAATAATTTACTATAGAAAAGGCAATCCCTGGCGCAATTAAAATTTGCGACAGTAGAAAATTATTTTTTGAATAATTTACTATAGAAAAGGCAATCCCTGGCGTAATTAAAATTTGCGACAGTATAAAATTATTTTTTGAAAAATTTACTATAGAAAAGCAATCCCTGGCGTATTTAAAATTTGCGACAGTAGAAAATTATTTTTTGAATAATTTACTATAGAAAAGGCAATCCCTGGCGTAATTAAAATTTGCGACAGTAGAAAATTAGTTTTTGAATAATTTACTATAGAAAAGGCAATCCCTGCGTATTTAAAATTTGCGACAGTAAAAAATTATTTTTTGAATAATTTACTATAGAAAAGGCAATCCTGGCGTAAATAAATTTTGCGACAGTAGAAAATTATTTTTTGAATAATTTACTATAGAAAAGGCAATCCCTGGCGCAATTAAAATTTGCGACAGTAGAAAATTATTTTTTGAATAATTTACTATAGAAAAGGCAATCCCTGGCGTAATTAAAATTTGCGACAGTAGAAAATTAGTTTTTGAATAATTTACTATAGAAAAGGCAATCCCTGGCGTATTTAAAATTTGCGACAGTAAAAAATTATTTTTTGAATAATTTACTATAGAAAAGGCAATCCCTGGCGTAAATAAATTTTGCGACAGTAGAAAATTATTTTTTGAATAATTTACTATAGAAAAGGCAATCCCTGGCGCAATTAAAATTTGCGACAGTAAAAAATAATTTTTTGAATAATTTACTATAGAAAAGGCAATCCCTGGCGTAATTAAAATTTGCGACAGTAGAAAATTATTTTTTGAATAATTTACTATAGAAAAGGCAATCCCTGGCGCATTTAAAATTTGCGACAGTAAAAAATTATTTTTTGAATAATTTACTATAGAAAAGGTAATCCCTGGAGCACTTAAAATTTGCGACAGTAAAAAATTATTTTTTGAATAATTTACTATAGAAAAGGCAATCGCTGGCGTAATTAAAATTTGCGACAGTATAAAATTATTTTTTGAATAATTTACTATAGAAAAGGCATTCCTTGGCGCAATTAAAATTTGCGACAGTAAAAAATTATTTTTTGAATAATTTACTATAGAAAAGGCAATCCCTGGCGAATTTAAAATTTGCGACAGTAAGAAATTATTTTTTGAATAATTTACTATAGAAAAGGCAATACCTGGCGTAATTAAAATTTGCGACAGTAAAAAATTATTTTTTGAATAATTTACTATAGAAAAGGCAATCCCTGGCGTAATTAAAATTTGCGGACAGTTGAAAATTATTTTTGAATAATTTACTATAGAAAAGGCAATCCCTGGCGCACTTAAAATTTGCGACAGTAAAAAATTATTTTTTGAATAATTTACTGTAGAAAAGGCAATCCCTGGCGCAATTAAAATTTGCGACAGTAAAAAATTATTTTTTGAATAATTTACTATAGAAAAGGCAATCCCTGGCGCACTTAAAATTTGCGACAGTAAAAAATTATTTTTGAATAATTTACTAGAGAAAAGGCAATCCCTGGCGTAATTAAAATTTGCGACAGTAGAAAATTATTTTTTGAATAATTTACTATAGAAAAGGCAATCCCTGGCGCAATTAAAATTTGCGACAGTAAAAAATTATTTTTTGAATAATTTACTATAGAAAAGGCAATCCCTGGCGTAATTAAAATTTGCGACAGTATAAAAATTTTTTTGAATATTTTACTATAGAAAAGGCAATCCATGGCGCACTTAAAATTTGCGACAGTAAAAAATTATTTTTTGATTAATTTTCTATAGAACAGGCAATCCCTGGCGTAATTAAAATTTGCGACAGTAGAAAATTATTTTTTGAATAATTTACTATAGAAAAGGCAATCCCTGGCGCAATTAAAATTTGCGACAGTAGAAAATTATTTTTTGAATAATTTACTATAGAAAAGGCAATCCCTGGCGTAATTAAAATTTGCGACAGTATAAAATTATTTTTTGAAAAATTTACTATAGAAAAGCAATCCCTGGCGTATTTAAAATTTGCGACAGTAGAAAATTATTTTTGAATAATTTACTATAGAAAAGGCAATCCCTGGCGTCATTAAAATTTGCAACAGTAGAAATTAGTTTTTGAATAATTTACTATAGAAAAGGCAAACCCTGGCGTATTTAAAATTTGCGACAGTAAAAAATTATTTTTTGAATAATTTACTATAGAAAAGGCAATCCCTGGCGTAAATAAATTTTGCGACAGTAGAAAATTATTTTTTGAATAATTTACTATAGAAAAGGCAATCCTGGCGCAATTAAAATTTGCGACAGTAGAAAATTATTTTTGCAAAATTTACTATAGAAAAGGAAATCCCTGGCGTAATTAATATTTGCGACAGTATAACATTATTTTTTGAATAATTTACTATAGAAAAGGCAATCCCTGGCGCACTTAAAAGTTGCGACAGTAAAAAATTATTTTTTTAATAATTTACTCTAGAAAAGGCAATCCCTGGCGTATTTAAAATTTGCGACAGTAAGAAATTATTTTTTGAATAATTTACTATAGAAAAGGCAATCCCTGGCGTAATTAAAATTTGCGACAGTAAAAAATTATTTTTTGAATAATTTACTATAGAAAAGGCAATCCCTGGCGTAATTAAAATTTGCGACAGTTGAAATTATTTTTTGAATAATTTACTATAGAAAAGGCAATCCCTGGCGCACTTAAATTTGCGACAGTAAAAAATTATTTTTTGAATAATTTACTGTAGAAAAGGCAATCCCTGGCGCAATTAAAATTTGCGACAGTAAAAAATTATTTTTTGAATAATTTACTATAGAAAGGCAATCCCTGGCGCACTTAAAATTTGCGACAGTAAAAAATTATTTTTTGAATAATTTACTAGAGAAAAGGCAATCCCTGGCGTAATTAAAATTTGCGACAGTAGAAAATTATTTTTTGAATAATTTACTATAGAAAAGGCAATCCCTGGCGCAATTAAAATTTGCGACAGTAAAAAATTATTTTTTGAATAATTTACTATAGAAAAGGCAATCCCTGGCGTAATTAAAATTTGCGACAGTATAAAATTTTTTTTGAATAATTTACTATAGAAAAGGCAATCCATGGCGCACTTAAAATTTGCGACAGTAAAAAAATTATTTTTGGATAATTTACTATAGAACAGGCAATCCCTGGCGTAATTAAAATTTGCGACAGTAGAAAAATTATTTTTTGAATAATTTACTATAGAAAAGGCAATCCCTGGCGCAATTAAAATTTGCGACAGTAGAAAATTATTTTTTGAATAATTTACTATAGAAAAGGCAATCCCTGGCGTAATTAAAATTTGCGACAGTATAAAATTATTTTTTGAAAAATTTACTATAGAAAAGCAAATCCCTGGCGTATTTAAAATTTGCGACAGTAGAAAATTATTTTTTGAATAATTTACTATAGAAAAGGCAATCCCTGGCGTAATTAAAATTTGCGACAGTAGAAATTAGTTTTTGAATAATTTACTATAGAAAAGGCAATCCCTGGCGTATTTAAAATTTGCGACAGTAAAAATTATTTTTTGAATAATTTACTATAGAAAAGGCAATCCCTGGCGTAAATAAATTTTGCGACAGTAGAAAATTATTTTTTGAATAATTTACTATAGAAAAGGCAATCCCTGGCGCAATTAAAATTTGCGACAGTAGAAAATTATTTTTTGGATAATTTACTATAGAAAAGGCAATCCCTGGCGTAATTAAAATTTGCGACAGTAGAAAATTAGTTTTTGAATAATTTACTATAGAAAAGGCAATCCCTGGCGTATTTAAAATTTGCGACAGTAAAAAATTATTTTTTGAATAATTTACTATAGAAAAGGCAATCCCTGGCGTAAATAAATTTTGCGACAGTAGAAAATTATTTTTTGAATAATTTACTATAGAAAAGGCAATCCCTGGCGCAATTAAAATTTGCGACAGTAAAAAATAATTTTTTGAATAATTTACTATAGAAAAGGCAATCCTTTGCGTAATTAAAATTTGCGACAGTAGAAAATTATTTTTTGAATAATTTACTATAGAAAAGGCAATCCCTGGCGCATTTAAAATTTGCGACAGTAAAAAATTATTTTTTGAATAATTTACTATAGAAAAGGCAATCCCTGGCGTAATTAAAATTTGCGACAGTAGAAAATTATTTTTTGAATAATTTACTATAGAAAAGGCAATCCCTGGCGCAATTAAAATTTGCGACAGTAAAAAATTATTTTTTGAATAATTTACTATAGAAAAGGCAATCCCTGGCGTAATTAAAATTTGCGACAGCATAAAATTTTTTTTGAATAATTTACTATAGAAAAGGCAATCCATGGCGCACTTAAAATTTGCGACAGTAAAAAATTATTTTTTGAATAATTTACTATAGAACAGGCAATCCCTGGCGTAATTAAAATTTGCGACAGTAGAAAATTATTTTTTGAATAATTTACTATAGAAAATGCAATCCCTGGCGTATTTAAAATTTGCGACAGTAAAAAATTATTTTTTGAATAATTTACTATAGAAAAGGCAATCCCTGGCGTAAATAAATTTTGCGACAGTAGAAAATTATTTTTTGAATAATTTACTATAGAAAAGGCAATCCCTGGCGTAATTAAAATTTGCGACAGTTGAAAATTATTTTTTGAATAATTTACTATAGAAAAGGCAATCCCTGGCGCACTTAAAATTTGCGACAGTAAAAAATTATTTTTTGAATAATTTACTGTAGAAAAGGCAATCCCTGGCGCAATTAAAATTTGCGACAGTAAAAAATTATTTTTTGAATAATTTACTATAGAAAAGGCAATCCCTGGCGCAATTAAAATTTGCGAAAGTAGAAAATTATTTTTTGAATAATTTACTATAGAAAAGGCAATCCCTGGCGCAATTAAAATTTGCGACAGTAAAAAATTATTTTTTGAATAATTTACTATAGAAAAGGCAATCCCTGGCGTAATTAAAATTTGCGACAGCATAAAATTTTTTTTGAATAATTTACTATAGAAAAGGCAATCCATGGCGCACTTAAAATTTGCGACAGTAAAAAATTATTTTTTGAATAATTTACTATAGAACAGGCAATCCCTGGCGTAATTAAAATTTGCGACAGTAGAAAATTATTTTTTGAATAATTTACTATAGAAAAGGCAATCCCTGGCGCAATTAAAATTTGCTACAGTAGAAAATTATTTTTTGAATAATTTACTATAGAAAAGGCAATCCCTGGCGTAATTAAAATTTGCGACAGTATAAAATTATTTTTTGAAAAATTTACTATAGAAAAGCAATCCCTGGCGTATTTAAAATTTGCGACAGTAGAAAATTATTTTTTGAATAATTTACTATAGAAAAGGCAATCCCTGGCGTAATTAAAATTTGCGACAGTAGAAAATTAGTTTTTGAATAATTTACTATAGAAAAGGCAATCCCTGGCGTATTTAAAATTTGCGACAGTAAAAAATTATTTTTTGAATAATTTACTCTAGAAAAGGCAATCCCTGGCGTAAATAAATTTTGCGACAGTAGAAAATTATTTTTTGAATAATTTACTATAGAAAAGGCAATCCCTGGCGCAATTAAAATTTGCGACAGTAGAAAATTATTTTTTGAATAATTTACTATAGAAAAGGCAATCCCTGGCGTAATTAAAATTTGCGACAGTAGAAAATTAGTTTTTGAATAATTTACTATAGAAAAGGCAATCCCTGGCGTATTTAAAATTTGCGACAGTAAAAAATTATTTTTTGAATAATTTACTATAGAAAAGGCAATCCCTGGCGTAAATAAATTTTGCGACAGTAGAAAATTATTTTTTGAATAATTTACTATAGAAAAGGCAATCCCTGGCGTAATTAAAATTTGCGACAGTTGAAAATTATTTTTTGAATAATTTACTATAGAAAAGGCAATCCCTGGCGTAATTAAAATTTGCGACAGTATAAAATTATTTTTTGAAAAATTTACTATAGAAAAGCAATCCCTGGCGTATTTAAAATTTGCGACAGTAGAAAATTATTTTTTGAATAATTTACTATAGAAAAGGCAATCCCTGGCGTAATTAAAATTTGCGACAGTAGAAAATTAGTTTTTGAATAATTTACTATAGAAAAGGCAATCCCTGGCGTATTTAAAATTTGCGACAGTAAAAAATTATTTTTTGAATAATTTACTATAGAAAAGGCAATCCCTGGCGTAAATAAATTTTGCGACAGTAGAAAATTATTTTTTGAATAATTTACTATAGAAAAGGCAATCCCTGGCGCAATTAAAATTTGCGACAGTAGAAAATTATTTTTTGGATAATTTACTATAGAAAAGGCAATCCCTGGCGTAATTAAAATTTGCGACAGTAGAAAATTAGTTTTTGAATAATTTACTATAGAAAAGGCAATCCCTGGCGTATTTAAAATTTGCGACAGTAAAAAATTATTTTTTGAATAATTTACTATAGAAAAGGCAATCCCTGGCGTAAATAAATTTTGCGACAGTAGAAAATTATTTTTTGAATAATTTACTATAGAAAAGGCAATCCCTGGCGCAATTAAAATTTGCGACAGTAAAAAATAATTTTTTGAATAATTTACTATAGAAAAGGCAATCCTTTGCGTAATTAAAATTTGCGACAGCATAAAATTTTTTTTGAATAATTTACTATAGAAAAGGCAATCCATGGCGCACTTAAAATTTGCGACAGTAAAAAATTATTTTTTGAATAATTTACTATAGAACAGGCAATCCCTGGCGTAATTAAAATTTGCGACAGTAGAAAATTATTTTTTGAATAATTTACTATAGAAAAGGCAATCCCTGGCGCAATTAAAATTTGCTACAGTAGAAAATTATTTTTTGAATAATTTACTATAGAAAAGGCAATCCCTGGCGTAATTAAAATTTGCGACAGTATAAAATTATTTTTTGAAAAATTTACTATAGAAAAGCAATCCCTGGCGTATTTAAAATTTGCGACAGTAGAAAATTATTTTTTGAATAATTTACTATAGAAAAGGCAATCCCTGGCGTAATTAAAATTTGCGACAGTAGAAAATTAGTTTTTGAATAATTTACTATAGAAAAGGCAATCCCTGGCGTATTTAAAATTTGCGACAGTAAAAAATTATTTTTTGAATAATTTACTCTAGAAAAGGCAATCCCTGGCGTAAATAAATTTTGCGACAGTAGAAAATTATTTTTTGAATAATTTACTATAGAAAAGGCAATCCCTGGCGCAATTAAAATTTGCGACAGTAGAAAATTATTTTTTGAATAATTTACTATAGAAAAGGCAATCCCTGGCGTAATTAAAATTTGCGACAGTAGAAAATTAGTTTTTGAATAATTTACTATAGAAAAGGCAATCCCTGGCGTATTTAAAATTTGCGACAGTAAAAAATTATTTTTTGAATAATTTACTATAGAAAAGGCAATCCCTGGCGTAAATAAATTTTGCGACAGTAGAAAATTATTTTTTGAATAATTTACTATAGAAAAGGCAATCCCTGGCGTAATTAAAATTTGCGACAGTATAAAATTATTTTTTGAAAAATTTACTATAGAAAAGCAATCCCTGGCGTATTTAAAATTTGCGACAGTAGAAAATTATTTTTTGAATAATTTACTATAGAAAAGGCAATCCCTGGCGTAATTAAAATTTGCGACAGTAGAAAATTAGTTTTTGAATAATTTACTATAGAAAAGGCAATCCCTGGCGTATTTAAAATTTGCGACAGTAAAAAATTATTTTTTGAATAATTTACTATAGAAAAGGCAATCCCTGGCGTAAATAAATTTTGCGACAGTAGAAAATTATTTTTTGAATAATTTACTATAGAAAGGCAATCCCTGGCGCAATTAAAATTTGCGACAGTAGAAAATTATTTTTTGGATAATTTACTATAGAAAAGGCAATCCCTGGCGTAATTAAAATTTGCGACAGTAGAAAATTAGTTTTTGAATAATTTACTATAGAAAAGGCAATCCCTGGCGTATTTAAAATTTGCGACAGTAAAAAATTATTTTTTGAATAATTTACTATAGAAAAGGCAATCCCTGGCGTAAATAAATTTTGCGACAGTAGAAAATTATTTTTTGAATAATTTACTATAGAAAAGGCAATCCCTGGCGCAATTAAAATTTGCGACAGTAAAAAATAATTTTTTGAATAATTTACTATAGAAAAGGCAATCCTTTGCGTAATTAAAATTTGCGACAGTAGAAAATTATTTTTTGAATAATTTACTATAGAAAAGGCAATCCCTGGCGCATTTAAAATTTGCGACAGTAAAAAATTATTTTTTGAATAATTTACTATAGAAAAGGCAATCCCTGGCGTAATTAAAATTTGCGACAGTAGAAAATTATTTTTTGAATAATTTACTATAGAAAAGGCAATCCCTGGCGCAATTAAAATTTGCGACAGTAAAAAATTATTTTTTGAATAATTTACTATAGAAAAGGCAATCCCTGGCGTAATTAAAATTTGCGACAGCATAAAATTTTTTTTGAATAATTTACTATAGAAAAGGCAATCCATGGCGCACTTAAAATTTGCGACAGTAAAAAATTATTTTTTGAATAATTTACTATAGAACAGGCAATCCCTGGCGTAATTAAAATTTGCGACAGTAGAAAATTATTTTTTGAATAATTTACTATAGAAAATGCAATCCCTGGCGTATTTAAAATTTGCGACAGTAAAAAATTATTTTTTGAATAATTTACTATAGAAAAGGCAATCCCTGGCGTAAATAAATTTTGCGACAGTAGAAAATTATTTTTTGAATAATTTACTATAGAAAAGGCAATCCCTGGCGTATTTAAAATTTGCGACAGTAAAAAATTATTTTTTGAATAATTTACTATAGAAAAGGCAATCCCTGGCGTAAATAAATTTTGCGACAGTAGAAAATTATTTTTTGAATAATTTACTATAGAAAAGGCAATCCCTGGCGCAATTAAAATTTGCGACAGTAAAAAATAATTTTTTGAATAATTTACTATAGAAAAGGCAATCCTTTGCGTAATTAAAATTTGCGACAGTAGAAAATTATTTTTTGAATAATTTACTATAGAAAAGGCAATCCCTGGCGCATTTAAAATTTGCGACAGTAAAAAATTATTTTTTGAATAATTTACTATAGAAAAGGCAATCCCTGGCGTAATTAAAATTTGCGACAGTAGAAAATTATTTTTTGAATAATTTACTATAGAAAAGGCAATCCCTGGCGCAATTAAAAGTTGCGACAGTAAAAAATTATTTTTTGAATAATTTACTATAGAAAAGGCAATCCCTGGCGTAATTAAAATTTGCGACAGCATAAAATTTTTTTTGAATAATTTACTATAGAAAAGGCAATCCATGGCGCACTTAAAATTTGCGACAGTAAAAAATTATTTTTTGAATAATTTACTATAGAACAGGCAATCCCTGGCGTAATTAAAATTTGCGACAGTAGAAAATTATTTTTTGAATAATTTACTATAGAAAATGCAATCCCTGGCGTATTTAAAATTTGCGACAGTAAAAAATTATTTTTTGAATAATTTACTATAGAAAAGGCAATCCCCTGGCGTAAATAAATTTTGCGACAGTAGAAAATTATTTTTTGAATAATTTACTATAGAAAAGGCAATCCCTGGCGTAATTAAAATTTGCGACAGTTGAAAATTATTTTTTGAATAATTTACTATAGAAAAGGCAATCCCTGGCGCACTTAAAATTTGCGACAGTAAAAAATTATTTTTTGAATAATTTACTGTAGAAAAGGCAATCCCTGGCGCAATTAAAATTTGCGACAGTAAAAAATTATTTTTTGAATAATTTACTATAGAAAAGGCAATCCCTGGCGCAATTAAAATTTGCGAAAGTAGAAAATTATTTTTTGAATAATTTACTATAGAAAAGGCAATCCCTGGCGCAATTAAAATTTGCGACAGTAAAAAATTATTTTTTGAATAATTTACTATAGAAAAGGCAATCCCTGGCGTAATTAAAATTTGCGACAGCATAAAATTTTTTTTGAATAATTTACTATAGAAAAGGCAATCCATGGCGCACTTAAAATTTGCGACAGTAAAAAATTATTTTTTGAATAATTTACTATAGAACAGGCAATCCCTGGCGTAATTAAAATTTGCGACAGTAGAAAATTATTTTTTGAATAATTTACTATAGAAAAGGCAATCCCTGGCGCAATTAAAATTTGCTACAGTAGAAAATTATTTTTTGAATAATTTACTATAGAAAAGGCAATCCCTGGCGTAATTAAAATTTGCGACAGTATAAAATTATTTTTTGAAAAATTTACTATAGAAAAGCAATCCCTGGCGTATTTAAAATTTGCGACAGTAGAAAATTATTTTTTGAATAATTTACTATAGAAAAGGCAATCCCTGGCGTAATTAAAATTTGCGACAGTAGAAAATTAGTTTTTGAATAATTTACTATAGAAAAGGCAATCCCTGGCGTATTTAAAATTTGCGACAGTAAAAAATTATTTTTTGAATAATTTACTCTAGAAAAGGCAATCCCTGGCGTAAATAAATTTTGCGACAGTAGAAAATTATTTTTTGAATAATTTACTATAGAAAAGGCAATCCCTGGCGCAATTAAAATTTGCGACAGTAGAAAATTATTTTTTGAATAATTTACTATAGAAAAGGCAATCCCTGGCGTAATTAAAATTTGCGACAGTAGAAAATTAGTTTTTGAATAATTTACTATAGAAAAGGCAATCCCTGGCGTATTTAAAATTTGCGACAGTAAAAAATTATTTTTTGAATAATTTACTATAGAAAAGGCAATCCCTGGCGTAAATAAATTTTGCGACAGTAGAAAATTATTTTTTGAATAATTTACTATAGAAAAGGCAATCCCTGGCGTAATTAAAATTTGCGACAGTTGAAAATTATTTTTTGAATAATTTACTATAGAAAAGGCAATCCCTGGCGCACTTAAAATTTGCGACAGTAAAAAATTATTTTTTGAATAATTTACTGTAGAAAAGGCAATCCCTGGCGCAATTAAAATTTGCGACAGTAAAAAATTATTTTTTGAATAATTTACTATAGAAAAGGCAATCCCTGGCGCACTTAAAATTTGCGACAGTAAAAAATTATTTTTTGAATAATTTACTAGAGAAAAGGCAATCCCTGGCGTAATTAAAATTTGCGACAGTAGAAAATTATTTTTTGAATAATTTACTATAGAAAAGGCAATCCCTGGCGCAATTAAAATTTGCGACAGTAAAAAATTATTTTTTGAATAATTTACTATAGAAAAGGCAATCCCTGGCGTAATTAAAATTTGCGACAGTATAAAAATTTTTTTGAATAATTTACTATAGAAAAGGCAATCCATGGCGCTCTTAGAATTTGCGACAGTAAAAAATTATTTTTTGAATAATTTTCTATAGAACAGGCAATCCCTGGCGTAATTAAAATTTGCGACAGTAGAAAATTATTTTTTGAATAATTTACTATAGAAAAGGCAATCCCTGGCGCAATTAAAATTTGCGACAGTAGAAAATTATTTTTTGAATAATTTACTATAGAAAAGGCAATCCCTGGCGTAATTAAAATTTGCGACAGTATAATATTATTTTTTGAAAAATTTACTATAGAAAAGCAATCCCTGGCGTATTTAAAATTTGCGACAGTAGAAAATTATTTTTTGAATAATTTACTATAGAAAAGGCAATCCCTGGCGTAATTAAAATTTGCGACAGTAGAAAATTAGTTTTTGAATAATTTACTATAGAAAAGGCAATCCCCGGCGTATTTAAAATTTGCGACAGTAAAAAATTATTTTTTGAATAATTTACTATAGAAAAGGCAATCCCTGGCGTAAATAAATTTTGCGACAGTAGAAAATTATTTTTTGAATAATTTACTATAGAAAAGGCAATCCCTGGCGCAATTAAAATTTGCGACAGTAGAAAATTATTTTTGCAAAATTTACTATAGAAAAGGAAATCCCTGGCGTAATTAATATTTGCGACAGTATAACATTATTTTTTGAATAATTTACTATAGAAAAGGCAATCCCTGGCGCACTTAAAATTTGCGACAGTAAAAAATTATTTTTTTAATAATTTACTGTAGAAAAGGCAATCCCTGGCGTATTTAAAATTTGCGACAGTAAGAAATTATTTTTTGAATAATTTACTATAGAAAAGGCAATCCCTGGCGTAATTAAAATTTGCGACAGTAAAAAATTATTTTTTGAATAATTTACTATAGAAAAGGCAATCCCTGGCGTAATTAAAATTTGCGACAGTTGAAAATTATTTTTTGAATAATTTACTATAGAAAAGGCAATCCCTGGCGCACTTAAAATTTGCGACAGTAAAAAATTATTTTTTGAATAATTTACTGTAGAAAAGGCAATCCCTGGCGCAATTAAAATTTGCGACAGTAAAAAATTATTTTTTGAATAATTTACTATAGAAAAGGCAATCCCTGGCGCACTTAAAATTTGCGACAGTAAAAAATTATTTTTTGAATAATTTACTAGAGAAAAGGCAATCCCTGGCGTAATTAAAATTTGCGACAGTAGAAAATTATTTTTTGAATAATTTACTATAGAAAAGGCAATCCCTGGCGTAATTAAAATTTGCGACAGTATAAAATTTTTTTTGAATAATTTACTATAGAAAAGGCAATCCATGGCGCACTTAAAATTTGCGACAATAAAAAATTATTTTTTGAATAATTTACTATAGAACAGGCAATCCCTGCGTAATTAAAATTTGCGACAGTAGAAAATTATTTTTTGAATAATTTACTATAGAAAAGGCAATCCCTGGCCCAATTAAAATTTGCGACAGTAGAAAATTATTTTTTGAATAATTTACTATGGAAAAGGCAATCCCTGGCGTAATTAAAATTTGCGACAGTATAAAATTATTTTTTGAAAAATTTACTATAGAAAAGCAATCCCTGGCGTATTTAAAATTTGCGACAGTATAAAATTATTTTTTGAATAATTTACTATAGAAAAGGCAATCCCTGGCGTAATTAAAATTTGCGACAGTAGAAAATTAGTTTTTGAATAATTTACTATAGAAAAGGCAATCCCTGGCGTATTTAAAATTTGCGACAGTAAAAAATTATTTTTGAATAATTTACTATAGAAAAGGCAATCCCTGGCGTAAATAAATTTTGCGACAGTAGAAAATTATTTTTTGAATAATTTACTATAGAAAAGGCAATCCCTGGCGCACTTAAAATTTGCGACAGTAAAAAATTATTTTTTGAATAATTTACTATAGAAAAGGCAATCCCTGGCGTATTTAAAATTTGCGACAGTAAGAAATTATTTTTTGAATAATTTACTATAGAAAAGGCAATCCCTGGCGTAATTAAAATTTGCGACAGTATAAAATTATTTTTTGAAAAATTTACTATAGAAAAGCAATCCCTGGCGTATTTAAAATTTGCGACAGTAGAAAATTATTTTTTGAATAATTTACTATAGAAAAGGCAATCCCTGGCGTAATTAAAATTTGCGACAGTAGAAAATTAGTTTTTGAATAATTTACTATAGAAAAGGCAATCCCCGGCGTATTTAAAATTTGCGACAGTAAAAAATTATTTTTTGAATAATTTACTATAGAAAAGGCAATCCCTGGCGTAAATAAATTTTGCGACAGTAGAAAATTATTTTTTGAATAATTTACTATAGAAAAGGCAATCCCTGGCGCAATTAAAATTTGCGACAGTAGAAAATTATTTTTGCAAAATTTACTATAGAAAAGGAAATCCCTGGCGTAATTAATATTTGCGACAGTATAACATTATTTTTTGAATAATTTACTATAGAAAAGGCAATCCCTGGCGCACTTAAAATTTGCGACAGTAAAAAATTATTTTTTTAATAATTTACTGTAGAAAAGGCAATCCCTGGCGTATTTAAAATTTGCGACAGTAAGAAATTATTTTTTGTATAATTTACTATAGAAAAGGCAATCCCTGGCGTAATTAAAATTTGCGACAGTAAAAAATTATTTTTTGAATAATTTACTATAGAAAAGGCAATCCCTGGCGCAATTAAAATTTGCGACAGTAGAAAATTATTTTTTGAATAATTTACTATAGAAAAGGCAATCCCTGGCGTAATTAAAATTTGCGACAGTAGAAAATTATTTTTTGAAAAATTTACTATAGAAAAGCAATCCCTGGCGTATTTAAAATTTGCGACAGTAGAAAATTATTTTTTGAATAATTTACTAGAGAAAAGGCAATCCCTGGCGTAATTAAAATTTGCGACAGTAGAAAATTATTTTTTGAATAATTTACTATAGAAAAGGCAATCCCTGGCGTAATTAAAATTTGCGACAGTATAAAATTTTTTTTGAATAATTTACTATAGAAAAGGCAATCCATGGCGCACTTAAAATTTGCGACAATAAAAAATTATTTTTTGAATAATTTACTATAGAACAGGCAATCCCTGGCGTAATTAAAATTTGCGACAGTAGAAAATTATTTTTTGAATAATTTACTATAGAAAAGGCAATCCCTGGCCCAATTAAAATTTGCGACAGTAGAAAATTATTTTTTGAATAATTTACTATGGAAAAGGCAATCCCTGGCGTAATTAAAATTTGCGACAGTATAAAATTATTTTTTGAAAAATTTACTATAGAAAAGCAATCCCTGGCGTATTTAAAATTTGCGACAGTATAAAATTATTTTTTGAATAATTTACTATAGAAAAGGCAATCCCTGGCGTAATTAAAATTTGCGACAGTAGAAAATTAGTTTTTGAATAATTTACTATAGAAAAGGCAATCCCTGGCGTATTTAAAATTTGCGACAGTAAAAAATTATTTTTTGAATAATTTACTATAGAAAAGGCAATCCCTGGCGTAAATAAATTTTGCGACAGTAGAAAATTATTTTTTGAATAATTTACTATAGAAAAGGCAATCCCTGGCGCAATTAAAATTTGCGACAGTAGAAAATTATTTTTTGAATAATTTACTATAGAAAAGGCAATCCCTGGCGTAATTAAAATTTGCGACAGTAGAAAATTATTTTTTGAAAAATTTACTATAGAAAAGCAATCCCTGGCGTATTTAAAATTTGCGACAGTAGAAAATTATTTTTTGAATAATTTACTATAGAAAAGGCAATCCCTGGCGTAATTAAAATTTGCGACAGTAGAAAATTAGTTTTTGAATAATTTACTATAGAAAAGGCAATCCCTGGCGTATTTAAAATTTGCGACAGTAAAAAATTATTTTTTGAATAATTTACTATAGAAAAGGCAATCCTTGGCGTAAATAAATTTTGCGACAGTAGAAAATTATTTTTTGAATAATTTACTATAGAAAAGGCAATCCCTGGCGCAATTAAAATTTGCGACAGTAGAAAATTATTTTTTGAATAATTTACTATAGAAAAGGCAATCCCTGGCGTAATTAAAATTTGCGACAGTAGAAAATTAGTTTTTGAATAATTTACTATAGAAAAGGCAATCCCTGGCGTATTTAAAATTTGCGACAGTAAAAATTATTTTTTGAATAATTTACTATAGAAAAGGCAATCCCTGGCGTAAATAAATTTTGCGACAGTAGAAAATTATTTTTTGAATAATTTACTATAGAAAAGGCAATCCCTGGCGCAATTAAAATTTGCGACAGTAAAAAATAATTTTTTGAATAATTTACTATAGAAAAGGCAATCCTTTGCGTAATTAAAATTTGCGACAGTAGAATATTATTTTTTGAATAATTTACTATAGAAAAGGCAATCCCTGGCGCATTTAAAATTTGCGACAGTAAAAAATTATTTTTTGAATAATTTACTATAGAAAAGGCAATCCCTGGCGTAATTAAAATTTGCGACAGTAGAAAATTATTTTTTGAATAATTTACTATAGAAAAGGCAATCTCTGGCGCAATTAAAATTTGCGACAGTAAAAAATTATTTTTTGAATAATTTACTATAGAAAAGGCAATCCCTGGCGTAATTAAAATTTGCGACAGCATAAAATTTTTTTTGAATAATTTACTATAGCAAAGGCAATCCATGGCGCACTTAAAATTTGCGACAGTAAAAAATTATTTTTTGAATAATTTACTATAGAACAGGCAATCCCTGGCGTAATTAAAATTTGCGACAGTAGAAAATTATTTTTTGAATAATTTACTATAGAAAAGGCAATCCCTGGCGCAATTAAAATTTGCGACAGTAGAAAATTATTTTTTGAATAATTTACTATAGAAAAGGCAATCCCTGGCGTAATTAAAATTTGCGACAGTATAAAATTATTTTTTGAAAAATTTACTATAGAAAAGCAATCCCTGGCGTATTTAAAATTTGCGACAGTAGAAAATTATTTTTTGAATAATTTACTATAGAAAAGGCAATCCCTGGCGTAATTAAAATTTGCGACAGTAGAAAATTAGTTTTTGAATAATTTACTATAGAAAAGGCAATCCCTGGCGTATTTAAAATTTGCGACAGTAAAAAATTATTTTTTGAATAATTTACTATAGAAAAGGCAATCCCTGGCGTAAATAAATTTTGCGACAGTAGAAAATTATTTTTTGAATAATTTACTATAGAAAAGGCAATCCCTGGCGCCATTAAAATTTGCGACAGTAGAAAATTATTTTTTGAATAATTTACTATAGAAAAGGCAATCCCTGGCGTAATTAAAATTTGCGACAGTAGAAAATTAGTTTTTGAATAATTTACTATAGAAAAGGCAATCCCTGGCGTATTTAAAATTTGCGACAGTAAAAAATTATTTTTTGAATAATTTACTATAGAAAAGGCAATCCCTGGCGTAAATAAATTTTGCGGCAGTAGAAAATTATTTTTTGAATAATTTACTATAGAAAAGGCAATCCCTGGCGCAATTAAAATTTGCGACAGTAAAAAATAATTTTTTGAATAATTTACTATAGAAAAGGCAATCCTTTGCGTAATTAAAATTTGCGACAGTAGAAAATTATTTTTTGAATAATTTACTATAGAAAAGGCAATCCCTGGCGCATTTAAAATTTGCGACAGTAAAAAATTATTTTTTGAATAATTTACTATAGAAAAGGTAATCCCTGGAGCACTTAAAATTTGCGACAGTAAAAAATTATTTTTTGAATAATTTACTATAGAAAAGGCAATCGCTGGCGTAATTAAAATTTGCGACAGTATAAAATTATTTTTTGAATAATTTACTATAGAAAAGGCAATGCTTGGCGCAATTAAAATTTGCGACAGTAAAAAATTATTTTTTGAATAATTTACTATAGAAAAGGCAATCCCTGGCGTATTTAAAATTTGCGACAGTAAGAAATTATTTTTTGAATAATTTACTATAGAAAAGGCAATCCCTGGCGTAATTAAAATTTGCGACAGTAAAAAATTATTTTTTGAATAATTTACTATAGAAAAGGCAATCACTGGCGTAATTAAAATTTGCGACAGTTGAAAATTATTTTTTGAATAATTTACTGTAGAAAAGGCAATCCCTGGCGCAATTAAAATTTGCGACAGTAAAAAATTAGTTTTTGAATAATTTACTATAGAAAAGGCAATGCTTGGCGCAATTAAAATTTGCGACAGTAAAAAATTATTTTTTGAATAATTTACTATAGAAAAGGCAATCCCTGGCGTATTTAAAATTTGCGACAGTAAGAAATTATTTTTTGAATAATTTACTATAGAAAAGGCAATCCCTGGCGTAATTAAAATTTGCGACAGTAAAAAATTATTTTTTGAATAATTTACTATAGAAAAGGCAATCCCTGGCGCACTTAAAATTTGCGACAGTAAAAAATTATTTTTTGAATAATTTACTGTAGAAAAGGCAATCCCTGGCGCAATTAAAATTTGCGACAGTAAAAAATTAGTTTTTGAATAATTTACTATAGAAAAGGCAATCCCTGGCGCACTTAAAATTTGCGACAGTAAAAAATTATTTTTTGAATAATTTACTAGAGAAAAGGCAATCCCTGGCGTAATTAAAATTTGCGACAGTAGAAAACTATTTTTTGAATAATTTACTATAGAAAAGGCAATCCCTGGCGCAATTATAATTTGCGACAGTAAAAAATTATTTTTTGAATAATTTACTATAGAAAAGGCAATCCCTGGCGTAATTAAAATTTGCGACAGTATAAATTTTTTTTTGAATAATTTACTATAGAAAAGGCAATCCATGGCGCACTTAAAATTTGCGACAGTAAAAAATTATTTTTTGAATAATTTACTATAGAACAGGCAATCCCTGGCGTAATTAAAATTTGCGACAGTAGAAAATTATTTTTTGAATAATTTACTATAGAAAAGGCAATCCCTGGCGCAATTAAAATTTGCGACAGTAGAAAATTATTTTTTGAATAATTTACTATAGAAAAGGCAATCCCTGGCGTAATTAAAATTTGCGACAGTATAAAATTATTTTTTGAAAAATTTACTATAGAAAAGCAATCCCTGGCGTATTTAAAATTTGCGACAGTAGAAAATTATTTTTTGAATAATTTACTATAGAAAAGGCAATCCCTGGCGTAATTAAAATTTGCGAAAGTAGAAAATTAGTTTTTGAATAATTTACTATAGAAAAGGCAATCCCTGGCGTATTTAAAATTTGCGACAGTAGAAAATTATTTTTTGAATAATTTACTATAGAAAAGGCAATCCCTGGCGCAATTAAAATTTGCGACAGTAAAAAATAATTTTTTGAATAATTTACTATAGAAAAGGCAATCCTTTGCGTAATTAAAATTTGCGACAGTAGAAAATTATTTTTTGAATAATTTACTATAGAAAAGGCAATCCCTGGCGCATTTAAAATTTGCGACAGTAAAAAATTATTTTTTGAATAATTTACTATAGAAAAGGTAATCCCTGGAGCACTTAAAATTTGCGACAGTAAAAAATTATTTTTTGAATAATTTACTATAGAAAAGGCAATCGCTGGCGTAATTAAAATTTGCGACAGTATAAAATTATTTTTTGAATAATTTACTATAGAAAAGGCAATGCTTGGCGCAATTAAAATTTGCGACAGTAAAAAATTATTTTTTGAATAATTTACTATAGAAAAGGCAATCCCTGGCGTATTTAAAATTTGCGACAGTAAGAAATTATTTTTTGAATAATTTACTATAGAAAAGGCAATCCCTGGCGTAATTAAAATTTGCGACAGTAAAAAATTATTTTTTGAATAATTTACTATAGAAAAGGCAATCCCTGGCGTAATTAAAATTTGCGACAGTTGAAAATTATTTTTTGAATAATTTACTGTAGAAAAGGCAATCCCTGGCGCAATTAAAATTTGCGACAGTAAAAAATTAGTTTTTGAATAATTTACTATAGAAAAGGCAATGCTTGGCGCAATTAAAATTTGCGACAGTAAAAAATTATTTTTTGAATAATTTACTATAGAAAAGGCAATCCCTGGCGTATTTAAAATTTGCGACAGTAAGAAATTATTTTTTGAATAATTTACTATAGAAAAGGCAATCCCTGGCGTAATTAAAATTTGCGACAGTAAAAAATTATTTTTGAATAATTTACTATAGAAAAGGCAATCCCTGGCGCACTTAAAATTTGCGACAGTAAAAAATTATTTTTTGAATAATTTACTGTAGAAAAGGCAATCCCTGGCGCAATTAAAATTTGCGACAGTAAAAAATTAGTTTTTGAATAATTTACTATAGAAAAGGCAATCCCTGGCGCACTTAAAATTGCGACAGTAAAAAATTATTTTTTGAATAATTTACTAGAGAAAAGGCAATCCCTGGCGTAATTAAAATTTGCGACAGTAGAAAACTATTTTTTGAATAATTTACTATAGAAAAGGCAATCCTGGCGCAATTATAATTTGCGACAGTAAAAAAATTATTTTTTGAATAATTTACTATAGAAAAGGCAATCCCTGGCGTAATTAAAATTTGCGACAGTATAAATTTTTTTTGAATAATTTACTATAGAAAAGGCAATCCATGGCGCACTTAAAATTTGCGACAGTAAAAAATTGTTTTTTGAATAATTTACTATAGAACAGGCAATCCTGGCGTAATTAAAATTTGCGACAGTAGAAAATTATTTTTTGAATAATTTACTATAGAAAAGGCAATCCCTGGCGCAATTAAAATTTGCGACAGTAGAAAATTATTTTTTGAATAATTTACTATAGAAAAGGCAATCCCTGGCGTAATTAAAATTTGCGACAGTATAAAATTATTTTTTGAAAAATTTACTATAGAAAAGCAATCCCTGGCGTATTTAAAATTTGCGACAGTAGAAAATTATTTTTTGAATAATTTACTATAGAAAAGGCAATCCCTGGCGTAATTAAATTTGCGAAAGTAGAAAATTAGTTTTTGAATAATTTACTATAGAAAAGGCAATCCCTGGCGTATTTAAAATTTGCGACAGTAAAAAATTATTTTTTGAATAATTTACTATAGAAAAGGCAATCCCTGGCGTAAATAAATTTTGCGACAGTAGAAAATTATTTTTTGAATAATTTACTATAGAAAAGGCAATCCCTGGCGCAATTAAAATTTGCGACAGTAGAAAATTATTTTTTGCAAAATTTACTATAGAAAAGGAAATCCCTGGCGTAATTAATATTTGCGACAGTATAACATTATTTTTTGAAAAATTTACTATAGAAAAGGCAATCCCTGGCGCATTTAAAATTTGCGACAGTAAAAAATTATTTTTTGAATAATTTACTATAGAAAAGGCAATCCCTGGCGTAATTAAAATTTGCGACAGTAGAAAATTATTTTTTGAATAATTTACTATAGAAAAGGCAATCTCTGGCGCAATTAAAATTTGCGACAGTAAAAAATTATTTTTTGAATAATTTACTATAGAAAAGGCAATCCCTGGCGTAATTAAAATTTGCGACAGCATAAAATTTTTTTTGAATAATTTACTATAGAAAAGGCAATCCATGGCGCACTTAAAATTTGCGACAGTAAAAAATTATTTTTTGAATAATTTACTATAGAACAGGCAATCCCTGGCGTAATTAAAATTGCGACAGTAAAAAATTATTTTTTGAATAATTTACTGTAGAAAAGGCAATCCTGGCGCAATTAAAATTTGCGACAGTAAAAAATTAGTTTTTGAATAATTTACTATAGAAAAGGCAATCCCTGGCGCACTTAAAATTTGCGACAGTAAAAAATTATTTTTTGAATAATTTACTAGAGAAAAGGCAATCCCTGGCGTAATTAAAATTTGCGACAGTAGAAAACTATTTTTTGAATAATTTACTATAGAAAAGGCAATCCCTGCGCAATTATAATTTGCGACAGTAAAAAATTATTTTTTGAATAATTTACTATAGAAAAGGCAATCCCTGGCGTAATTAAAATTTGCGACAGTATAAATTTTTTTTTGAATAATTTACTATAGAAAAGGCAATCCATGGCGCACTTAAAATTTGCGACAGTAAAAAATTATTTTTTGAATAATTTACTATAGAAAAGGCAATCCCTGGCGCACTTAAAATTTGCGACAGTAAAAAATTATTTTTTGAATAATTTACTATAGAAAAGGCAATCCCTGGCGTAATTAAAATTTGCGACAGTAGAAAATTATTTTTTGAATAATTTACTATAAAAAAAGGCAATCCCTGGCGCAAATAAAATTTGCGACAGTAAAAAATTATTTTTTGAAAAATTTACTATAGAAAAGGTAATCCTGGCGCAATTACAATTTGCGACAGTAAAAAATTATTTTTGAAAAATTTACTGTAGAAAGGCAATCCCTGGCGCAATTAAAATTTGCGACAGTAGAAAATTATTTTTTGAAAAGTTTACTATAGAAAAGGCAATCCCTGGCGCAATTAAAATTTGCGACCGTAAAAAATTATTTTTTGCAAAATTTACTGTAGGAAAGGCAATCCCTGGCGCAATTAAAACTTGCGATAGTAAAAAATTATTTTTTGAATAATTTACTATAGAAAAGGCAATCCCTGGCGTAATTAAAATTTGCGACAGTAAAAAATTATTTTTCGAATAATTTACTATAGAAAAGGCAATCCCCTGGCGTAATTAAAATTTGCGACAGTAAAAAATTATTTTTGAATAATTTACTATAGAAAAGGCAATCCCTGGCGTATTTAAAATTTGCGACAGTAAGAAATTAATTTGTGAGAAATTTACTATAGAAATGGCAAGCCCTGGGATATTTAAAATTTTCGACAGTAAAAAATTATTTTTTGAATAATTTACTATAGAAAAGGCAATCCCTGGCGTATTTAAAATTTACGACAGAAAGAAATTAATTTGTGAGAAATTTACAATAGAAAAGGCAATCCCTGGGATATTTAAAATTTGCGACAGTAAAAAATTATTTTTTGAATAATTTACTATAAAAAAGGCAATCCCTGGCGTAATTAAAATTTGCGAAAGTAGAAAATTAGTTTTTGAATAATTTACTATAGAAAAGGCAATCCCTGGCGTATTTAAAATTTGCGACAGTAAAAAATTATTTTTTGAATAATTTACTATAGAAAAGGCAATCCCTGGCGTAAATAAATTTTGCGACAGTAGAAAATTATTTTTGAATAATTTACTATAGAAAAGGCAATCCCTGGCGCAATTAAAATTTGCGACAGTAGAAAATTATTTTTTGCAAAATTTACTATAGAAAAGGAAATCCCTGGGCGTAATTAATATTTGCGACAGTATAACATTATTTTTTGAAAAATTTACTATAGAAAAGGCAATCCCTGGCGCATTTAAATTTGCGACAGTAAAAAATTATTTTTTGAATAATTTACTATAGAAAAGGCAATCCCTGGCGTAATTAAAATTTGCGACAGTAGAAAATTATTTTTTGAATAATTTACTATAGAAAAGGCAATCTCTGGCGCAATTAAAATTTGCGACAGTAAAAAATTATTTTTTTGAATAATTTACTATAGAAAAGGCAATCCCTGGCGTAATTAAAATTTGCGACAGCATAAAATTTTTTTTGAATAATTTACTATAGAAAAGGCAATCCATGGCGCACTTAAAATTTGCGACAGTAAAAAATTATTTTTTTGAATAATTTACTATAGAACAGGCAATCCCTGCGTAATTAAAATTTGCGACCGTAAAAAATTATTTTTTGAATAATTTACTGTAGAAAAAGGCAATCCCTGGCGCAATTAAAATTTGCGACAGTAAAAAATTAGTTTTTGAATAATTTACTATAGAAAAGGCAATCCCCTGGCGCACTTAAAATTTGCGACAGTAAAAAATTATTTTTTGAATAATTTACTAGAGAAAAGGCAATCCCTGGCGTAATTAAAATTTGCGACAGTAGAAAAACTATTTTTTGAATAATTTACTATAGAAAAGGCAATCCCTGGCGCAATTATAATTTGCGACAGTAAAAAATTATTTTTTGAATAATTTACTATAGAAAAGGGCAATCCCTGGCGTAATTAAAATTTGCGACAGTATAAATTTTTTTTTGAATAATTTACTATAGAAAAGGCAATCCATGGCGCACTTAAAATTTGCGACAGTAAAAAATTATTTTTTGAATAATTTACTATAGAACAGGCAATCCCTGGCGTAATTAAAATTTGCGACAGTAGAAAATTATTTTTTGAATAATTTACTATAGAAAAGGCAATCCCTGGCGCAATTAAAATTTGCGACAGTAGAAAATTATTTTTTGAATAATTTACTATAGAAAAGGCAATCCCTGGCGTAATTAAAATTTGCGACAGTATAAAATTATTTTTTGAAAAATTTACTATAGAAAAGCAATCCCTGGCGTATTTAAAATTTGCGACAGTAGAAAATTATTTTTTGAATAATTTACTATAGAAAAGGCAATCCCTGGCGTAATTAAAATTTGCGAAACTAGAAAATTAGTTTTTGAATAATTTACTATAGAAAAGGCAATCCCTGGCGTATTTAAAATTTGCGACAGTAAAAAATTATTTTTTGAATAATTTACTATAGAAAGGCAATCCCTGGCGTAAATAAATTTTGCGACAGTAGAAAATTATTTTTTGAATAATTTACTATAGAAAAGGCAATCCCTGGCGCAATTAAAATTTGCGACAGTAGAAAAATTATTTTTTGCAAAATTTACTATAGAAAAGGAAATCCCTGGCGTAATTAATATTTGCGACAGTATAACATTATTTTTTGAAAAATTTACTATAGAAAAGGCAATCCCTGGCGTATTTAAAATTTTGCGACAGTAAAAAAAACATTTTTTGAATAATTTACCATAGAAAAGGCAATCCCTGCCGTAATTAAAATTTGTGACAGTAGAAAATTATTTTTTGAATAATTTACTATAGAAAAGGCAATCCCTGGCGTATTTAAAATTTGCGACAGTAAAAAATTATTTTTTGAATAATTTACTATAGAAAAGGCAATCCCTGGCGTATTTAAAATTTGCGACAGTAAAAAATTATTTTTTGAATAATTTACTATAGAAAAGGCAATCCCTGGCGTAATTAAAATTTGCGACAGTAGAAAATTATTTTTTGAATAATTTACTAGAGAAAAGGCAATCCCTGGCGTAATTAAAATTTGCGACAGTAGAAAATTATTTTTTGAATAATTTACTATAGAAAAGGCAATCCCTGGCGTAATTAAAATTTGCGACAGTAGAAAATTATTTTTTGAATAATTTACTATAGAAAAGGGCAATCCCTGGCGCACTTAAAATTTGCGACAGTAAAAAATTATTTTTTTAATAATTTACTGTAGAAAAGGCAATCCCTGGCGCAATTAAAATTTGCGACAGTAAAAAATTATTTTTTGAATAATTTACTATAGAATAGGCAATCCCTGGCGCACTTAAAATTTGCGACAGTAAAAAATTATTTTTTGAATAATTTACTATAGAAAAGGCAATCCCTGGCGTAATTAAAATTTGCGACAGTAGAAAATTATTTTTTTGAATAATTTACTATAAAAAAGGCAATCCCTGGCGCAAATAAAATTTGCGACAGTAAAAAATTATTTTTTGAAAAATTTACTATAGAAAAGGTAATCCCTGGCGCAATTACAATTTGCGACAGTAAAAAATTATTTTTGAAAAATTTACTGTAGAAAGGCAATCCCTGGCGCAATTAAAATTTGCGACAGTAGAAAATTATTTTTTGAAAAGTTTACTATAGAAAAGGCAATCCCTGGCGCAATTAAAATTTGCGACCGTAAAAAATTATTTTTTGCAAAATTTACTGTAGGAAAGGCAATCCCTGGCGCAATTAAACTTGCGATAGTAAAAATTATTTTTTGAATAATTTACTATAGAAAAGGCAATCCCTGGCGTAATTAAAATTTGCGACAGTAAAAAAATTATTTTTTGAATAATTTACTATAGAAAAGGCAATCCCTGGCGTAATTAAAATTTGCGACAGTAAAAAATTATTTTTGAATAATTTACTATAGAAAAGGCAATCCCTGGCGTATTTAAAATTTGCGACAGTAAGAAATTAATTTGTGAGAAATTTACTATAGAAATGGCAAGCCCTGGGATATTTAAAATTTTCGACAGTAAAAAATTATTTTTTGAATAATTTACTATAGAAAAGGCAATCCCTGGCGTATTTAAAATTTGCGACAGTAAAAAGTTTAATTTGTGAAAAATTTACCTGGCGAAATTGAAATTTGCGAGAGAAAAAAATTATTTTTTGAATAATTTACTATAGAAAAGGCAATCCCTGGCGTAATTAAAATTTGCGACAGTTGAAAATTATTTTTTGAATAATTTACTATAGAAAAGGCAATGCCTGGCGCACTTAAAATTTGCGACAGTAAAAAATTATTTTTTGAATAATTTACTATAGAAAAGGCAATCCCTGGCGAAGTTAAAATTTGCGACAGTAGAAAATTATTTTTTGAATAATTTACTATAGAAAAGGCAATCCCTGGCGTAATTAAAATTTGCGACAGTATAAAATTATTTTTTGAATAATTTACTATAGAAAAGGCAATCCCTGGCGTAATTAAAATTTGCGACAGTAGAAAAATTTTTTTTGAATAATTTACTATAGAAAAGGCAATCCCTGGCGTATTTAAAATTTGCGACAGAAAGAAATTAATTTGTGAGAAATTTACAATAGAAAAGGCAATCCCTGGGATATTTAAAATTTGCGACAGTAAAAAATTATTTTTTGAATAATTTACTATAAAAAAGGCAATCCCTGGCGTATTTAAAATTTCCGACAGTAAAAAATTAATTTGTGAAAAATTTAACTGGCGAAATTGAAATTTGCGAGAGTAAAAAATTATTTTTTGAATAATTTACTATAGAAAAGGCAATCCCTGGCGTAATTAAAATTTGCGACAGTTGAAAATTATTTTTTTGAATAATTTACTATAGAAAAGGCAATCCCTGGCGCACTTAAAATTTGCGACAGAAAAAAATTATTTTTTGAATAATTTACTATAGAAAAGGCAATCCCTGTCGTAATTAAAATTTGCGACAATAAAAAAATTATTTTTTGAATAATTTACTACAGAAAAGACAATCCCTGGCGTAATTAAAATTTGCGACAGTATAAAATTATTTTTTGAATAATTTACTATAGAAAAGGCAATCCCTGGCGTAATTAAAATTTGCGACAGTAGAAAATTATTTTTTGAATAATTTACTAAAGAAAAGGCAATCCGTGGCGTAATTAAAATTTGCGACAGTAAAACATTAATTTGTGAAAGATTTACTATAGAAAAGGGAATCCCTGGCGCTATTAAAATTTGCGACAGTAAAAAATTATTTTTTGCAAAATTTACTATACAAAAGGCAATCCCTGGCGTATTTAAAATTTGCGACAGTAGAAAATTATTTTTTGAATAATTTACTATATAAAAGGCAATCCCTGGCGTAATTAAAATTTGCGACAGTAGAAAATTATTTTTTGAATAATTTACTATAGAAAGGGCAATCCCTGGCGTAATTAAAATTTGCGACAGTAAAAAATTTATTTTTGAAAAATTTACTATAGAAAAGGCAATCCCTGGCGTAATTAAAATTTGCGACAGTAAAAAATTAGTTTTTGAAAAATTTTCTGTAGAAAAGGCAATCCCTGGCGTAATTAAAATTTGCGACAGTAAAAAAATATTTTTTGCAAAATTTACTATAGAAAAGGCAATCCCTGGCGTATTTAAAATTTGCGACAGTAAGAAATTAATTTATGAGAAATTTACTATAGAAAAGGCAATCCCTGGGATATTTAAAATTTGCGACAGTAAAACATTATTTTTTGAATAATTTACTATAGAAAAGGCAATCCCTGGCGTATTTAAAATTTGCGACAGTAAAAAATTAATTTGTGAAAAATTTACCTGGCGAAATTGAAATTTGCGAGGGTAAAAAATTATTTTTTGAATAATTTACTATAGAAAAGGCAATCCCTGGCGTAATTAAAATTTGCGACAGTTGAAAATTATTTTTTGAATAATTTACTATAGAAAAGGCAATCCCAGGCGCACTTAAAATTTTCGACAGTAAAAAATTATTTTTTGAATAATTTACTATAGAAAAGGCAATCCCTGGCGTAATTAAAATTTGCGACAGTAGAAAATTATTTTTTGAATAATTTACTATAGAAAAGGCAATCCCTGGCGCAATTAAAATTTGCGACAGTAAAAAATTATTTTTTGAAAAATTTACTATGGAAAAGGTAATCCCTGGCGCAATTACAATTTGCGACAGTAAAAAATTATTTTTTGAAAAATTTACTATAGAAAATGCAATCCCTGGCGTAATTAAAATTTGC
>CAWVNZ010000871.1:0-17500 GCA_963930735.1 Dioctria linearis | reverse complement strand
GCAAAGTGTCCACAATTGCTACGTCTTCTATAGATGGAACTTCCCTGTGCCGATAACAGGTCTGCTTAAAGCACGTTTCTTAGTTTTACAAAACTGCTTTCGTCTTATTTTCTTCTCTTGATCCCCGTGAACGTCAGCAGTTCTCTAAAACACCTTCGCCGTGGTGCAGTAAAGAACTAAAACGTTTTAAAAAGAAAAAAATGTGAGGGATCAGAGCATTATACATAAGTCACCACAATTACCGCACATCCTATAAGGAACTCAAATAACTTTCCTCTACACTTTATGATGCAAAGCAAGCGTACAAAATTATTGAAAGACCCGTATCTTTTTTAAGTTTATTAATATGAAGAAAAAAATTTACAACTACCGCAATACCATGAGCTACAAGAGGTCTGTTAGAGATGATTGGCATGAAATTTGTAATATATTTGTTTAATATTTTGCCAATGCGTTTGCCTCGTCAAATTAGCAACCTCGATTTAACAACTTCGTTCATATGAACGGCCCTTCATTTTGACAAGAAGATATACTTGATCACATTAATGAACTTCTAAATGACCTTACATACGGTCCTGATGGGATCACTCCAGCCTTGTAAGGCATGCTGCCTCTCCCTGGCAGGTCCGCTGAGGATTATTTTCCACAAATCGCTTGGTAGTAGTTGCTTCTCGCAACTATAGAAAAATTCTTTTATTACACCTATCCACAAAAAAGGCAGTAAAAACAGAAACATACGTGGTGTAGGCAATGTTTAATTAAAAAATAGCAATTGGGTAATCTAATTTTATTTAACTGCTATTGTAAACTTACTGCCTATACATTATAAATTCTTGTTCAGATCTAAATTCGGCTTTCTGACCGCACTGGTGTAAAAATCAATTTGCCGATAGATGCCCTGATTGTCAGTACAGTACAGTGCGATAAATAATTTAGATGATTACTGGTAGTTTATGGATTTAATCCGCTACATCACTCCCCGTTTGCGAAAAGTCACTTTACTAATTTGTTCATAAGTAGTTAAAATACAAGCATAAGTGTTATAGATAATATTGATACAGGCACAGATATAGTAAATTCTAATGATGATACAAAAACTGATATACATGGTACAAGGTCAAATCCATGTAAGCAATCAATTCCATCAATTTCTGGCCACATAATATAAAAAGCCATTAATTGTTCTATCTTAATTTTTTTACATTCCCACAGGAAAATTCTTCGCGAATTCAAAATATATTTTAGTTCCCATATTTATTCCTACATAATCAAATATTCTCACGTACAAACGCTCGAGCTCGAAGATATAAAGACATCAGGTTTCATTAGTATATTATTGCTAGACACTTCGTCAGCAAAAATAGAATAAGTTGTGGGAAAGAAGATTTGCCTGAGCACCAAGAACAGTTAGTCTGGAGGTAACTGTCGCGACAAAAATTAAAACGTTCTTTCTTACTAAATTCATTAATAAAGATTATTATTAAATAATTTTAGTTATTAAAACTTTCTTGTATCGATTATTCTTTGAATTAGCTAGAGAAACAGTTCAATAAATCTTAGTGTAACAAATCTCGGTGGTTTTATTTATTTTTTTTTACATTAACTGAAATTGAAAGTGAAACTGGCGCAGTCGGTAGGATGTGCCAAGTACCTACTTATGTTTACATTTAATGGCATATTCCGTACAATAATCAGTGAATAAAACTTGATTTAAAGTATACTACAGTGATATCAAAAGAAGTGATGCACCTACGTTTACAAAAAAAAAAAAATCAATAAAACGTTCTACGAAATCAGCGGAAGCGATCAGTAGAACTATTAACGTTGTTCACTGAATTTTTAACACCTTCAGTTTAAGTGAAGTGTAAGAAGAAAAAAATATCTAGCACTTTGTTACTTCGCAAGTCAGAAGAAGTGATTTGTTTATATGCATTAGCAAAAGTCCCAGTTGATGAAAATTTCCAGATAGCATGAAAAGTGTTCTACGACATTCGAGGAAATTGTGAAACCCCGTAATTGAAGCAGAAAGTACGAAATTGGAGGAAACTTCAGAAGAGGTGTTCGACGAATTTTTAAGGAGTTTATAAAACCCATGGAAATTCAACTATAAAAGGAATTCATGAAACCCTATGGAAATTCAACTGTAGAAAGGCGGAATTTTTTTTTTCCTAAACACATATATGCCAAGAAGAGTGTCCTAAACAGCAGCTTTATCGATAATTTGTTATAAATTGGTAAAAGTGCACCAGACCAGTGCAAAAGAAGAAAATCCACGGCAATCAACCTCCAGTTAACTCAACTCGGAAAAATTTGTTTGTTTATTTGTCAGACTCATCTATAATAGCAGAAATCGCCATCTCTATCTACAAACAGAAAAGTGTATCGGCAAGTACCAATATTTTAAAATTAAATTTTATGTTATGAATAGTAGTGATTCAATAAATAATATAGCGGATTTATTTGGTAGCATTAGGCTAGGAAACGATACAGTAAATAATATCGGAAATTCCAATCAATCCAAATCATTATTCAAGTATTTTGACATTGAAATTTTTAAAAGCGATTCTAAATCCAAAGAAGATAATACAACCACAGATTTTAATATATTTGAAGTGAAAATGGAACCTTTAACTCTTAAGATTGATCTGAATTCTCTGGTGATTTCAGAGATCTTCAGAGTTTTATCAATCTCATAGACAGAGCCCATTCACTTTTGCTACGATATGATAAACTAGCACAAAGTATTTTCTCAGATGTAATTAAATCTAAACTTAAAAATAAGGCACGTGAAGGGATCGAAATAAATAATCACGTAACATGTTGGCTTCAAATTAAAGAAATTTTAATTAATAATTTTGGTGAAACTACTAGTACGGAAGAATTGTTTGATCAACTACGAAGTGTAACATTTAAAACTAATTCTGTAAATTTTTACAACGAAATAAAAGTTGCTTTAAGGAAACTTAACGTAAAAACAGCTCTTACTTTAAGCGAAGACGCTCAACTTTCAGAAAGTACCATCACAAATAACAAAACATCTGCATTAACAATTTTCAAAAATAAAATTCCGGAACCAATGAGATCGATTTTGTATTGTAGAAACCCAGAAACACTAAAAGAAGCAATGGACATTCTTCACGAGTCCAGCTATTCTTACTATAATGTTTTCCCTAATAAATCAATAAACCAAGCTCCAAGAAATAATGGGAGAAACGTTAATTCTAATAATAGAAATAACTTTAACAATAATTCAAAGCCAAACAACTATAATAATAGTGCTAACAATAATTTTACTAAAAATTCTAACGCCGATAGAAATCAAAATAGAAACAATCGTGGTAGGAACAACAAAAACCTTCAAAATGGAAATCACAGTTTTTTTCAATCTAACAGATATAGATATGATAACAACAAAGATAACCGATACCAACGACCAACCACTTACTCTAGAGATCAAAACCCAACCCAATTCTTTAATAGAAATACGTATAATAAGAATTATTCACAAAACGAATCGCAAAGACCCTTAGAAAATCCTTTCAGAAACACGTATCGTGAATATTCTAATAATAATCAGCAAAACCAAAATTTACCACCTCCAGAGCCTATGGATGTAAATACATCTGAAATGTTACAGACCCAATCACTAAATTTTCCTTTGCCAGCCTCAACTACCAACTACCCCATGTCATAGTTGATAGCAATACAAGACCACTAAAATTTATCATAGATACAGGGGCAACACATTCAATAATAAATCCTGGTATATGTCACCCTAAATTATTAGAACCACTTAAAGAAAATATTATTCTTAAAACACTCAAAGGTGAAGTTAAAATAAATCAAAAAGCAATAGTCCCTTTATTTAAAGAATTCGGCAATCCCAAAATAAAAGTGGAAATGTATGTCTACCCTTTTCATGATCAGTATGATGGCCTAATTTGCAGCAATATTCTAATCCCATTAAAAGTAATGATAGACTATCAAAACAAGGTCATTAAAATTCGAGATCAAGAAGTAAAATTGTATTTCACCAACAAAGAAGAAAAATTTAATTATAATTTATATAATGAAGGGAACTTCAAGTTAAGTATCCCAGTATTACAAAAAGAAGGTTTAGCTTATCTGAAGGAGCAGAAGTCCTCAGATGGAAAGATAACTGTACATGAAGGCATATATAACGTCGAAAGCTATAAAGCCGATGCAAATGTACAGATGCAGAGTAACGGTTACGAATTAATTACCTTTAACCCACTCCAGTCTCAAGTAGTGGATAATAACAATTTTAATATAATAGAAGAGCATGAATATAAACCTCTCGTAGAACAAATTCGCGTTAATCATTTAAATACAGAAGAGAGGCGAAATTTATTCGAGATTGTTAAGCGATTTTCAAAAATTTTCTATAAAGACGAATCGAATTTATCTTTTACGAATGCCATTAAACATAGAATTCGCACAACGGATGATGTACCGATCCATGTAAAATCTTATAGGTATCTATTTGTCCATAAACAAGAAGTCGAAAAACAAATTAGTGAAATGTTGAGAAGTGGTATAATTCGGCCTAGTGATTCCCCTTACTCGGCAACAGTCTGGATCGTCCCGAAGAAGGCGGACGCCAGCGGTAAGCCTAAATGGCGCATTGTTATCGATTATCGAAAGTTAAACGAGATAACTATTGATGACAAATACCCTATCCCAAATATCGACGAGATATTAGGAAAATTGGGAACATGCCAATATTTCATCACTTTAGATCTCGCAAAGGGCTTTCATAAAATAGAGATTGATGAAAGAGACATTCATAAGACGGCGTTTAGCGTGGAAAATGGGCACTATGAATTTCTTAGAATGCCTTTCGGCTTGAAGACGGCGCCGGCTACGATTCAACGTCTTATGAATAACGTCCTTAGAGATTACATAAACAAGATTTGTCTTGTTTATCTTGATGACATTATTGTATATTCGTCTTCATTACAGGAACATTTAGATTCCTTAGTAAAAATCTTCAAAAGATTTGAAGAAATGAATTTAATGGTACAATTGGATAAGTCCGAATTTCTGAAAAAAGAAACAGAGTTTTTGGGACATATCATAACACTAGATGGTATCCGACCGAACCCAAAGAAAATTGAATGGCCACAAAATATTTCCGTCCTTATTTGTTTGGCAAGAAGTTTATGATAGAAACAGACCACAAGCCATTACAGTGGTTATTTTCTATAAAGGCACCAAACTCAAAATTGGTGCGATGGCGACTCAAATTGTCGGAGTTTGACTTAGAGATAAAATATAAAAAGGGAACCAAAAACGGAAATGTAGATGCACTCTCCCGCATTGAGATAAATTTTGCCCAAGAATCGGATGAAGAAATCCCATCAAGTAAATCTCCTCTAAATGTGTTTAAAACTCAAATAGTAATAGTCAAAATGAATTCAGGTTCACTAAGGATAAGGAACTTACAAATTTTTAACAAGTCAAGGAAAATTATTTATGTAAAATCACTTGACGAACAGACAGCAATCACTATTCTCAAATCACACTTTAATCCTAAATCTTTGAACGCAATTTATGTAGAAAATTCAGAATTTAATCAAACCATAAAGGAAACATATCATTCTCACTTTTCAAACAGAAAAGTTCTAAGAATAATTAAATGTGATAAATTTTTATGTGATCTAACAGACGAAGAACAGCTAGCTAAACTAATCGAGGAAGAGCACCTCAAAAACAATCATCGAGGTATTACGGAAGTCTGCAAAGAATTGCAACTCAAATACTATCACCCAAAGTTAAGTGCGCGGGTAGCACAATTCATTAACAATTGCGAAATATGCAATATAGAGAAATATGAAAGAAAACCGATTAAGCAAACATTTCAATTCACCGAAACACCTTCAAGCCCTAATGAAATTGTCCATATTGACGTGTTCTATACTTTAGAGAAAAATCTTTTTCTCACATTTATAGACAAATTTAGTAAATTCTCCCAAGCTATTAAGATAAATGCTAGAACTTGGGTAGAATTCAAAAGAGCAATTCTACAATATATGTCGGCGGTTGGAAAAACTAAGAAAATCGTAGTTGATAATGAGCTAGGCTTTAAAGCTCTTCCCTTAAGAGAATTTCTGAAAAATGAAAACATCGAACCACATATCACATCAAATAACAACCATACATCGAATTCAGATATTGAAAGACTTCATAATACAATTAATGAACACTTGAGAATTCTTAGACACAATCCAAATAAAGATATCGATACGGTCGAAGAAAATATATTAAAGATAATATATTTCTATAATAATACGATTCATTCGACGACAAATAAAAAACTGGCCGATTTTAACACTGGAAGAATAACAATAACGAATATGGCGATATTCAACCAAGAATCGTTAAAGTTAAAGAAAATACTATCCGAAAACTAAATCGCGATAGAGCAGACGTAGAAATAGAACCTGGTAATAATTTCATTAGAGATCCGCGAGGAGGAAAAAACCACGCTAAGTTTAGGAAATTAGAAATAGAAAAAATTGATGAAAATCATGTATTAGGTAAGGATACAGGACTTAAGTACTATAAATCGCACGTAAAAAGAAAGAAAAAATTTCAAAATAACGACAACAAAGAAAAATCTAAACAAAAAGGAAAGTCTAAAGGTAAGATTTCTATTTCAGGTCAAAATGGTGGGGATACTAATCTTCCTCATTGCTCTCATAACTCTCCCTCCAACATCGTCGTAATTGGTGGAAGTACAGAATCTTAACAATAATAATAGATACGTAACTGTTAAATTAGATCATGTAAGAATTATAAAATCATTCACTAAAGTAATGCCTATAATAAATATAACAGAATTTGAAAGTACTAAAATTTAATCTACAAGAACCTTAAAACAATTGAAGAAAAAGCTAATATAATACAACCCATGTATAATACCTTTACACATAATTTCAAAATATTAGAAAGGAAAATTGGTAATTTAAAACCACACACCAGACAAACTAGAAGTTTAATAGATATATTAGGGACAGGACTTAAATATTTGGCAGGCACAATGGATCACAACGACGAAATCGAAATTAAAGATAAATTAGAAATACTATCTAAAAACAACAAAAACCTAATTAAAGAAAGTAATAAACAAATTTTAATAAATAATTAAACATCAGATCAAATAAAAAACATAACAAAACATATCAAAACTCAACAAAATATAATATCAAATTATTTAAATAATTTTACCAAAAAAAGTGAAAATATAATATTGAAATTGCAGGATGAAGTAGAATATATGCAACAGGTTTATCAAATGAACTATGACATTGATCTACTGAATAATCATATAGCTGACATAGAACAAGTCATACTAACTAGCAAATTAGGAATTCTATCTAGAAACATTTTCACAGAGAAAGAACTCAAATTGATTCCAGATCTCGAAAATTTCAAGGATATTAAAATCGTTGTGGTGTTTCATTTGGATCAAATCGTTATTATTTTGTTAATACCTATGTACGTAGAAAAACCATGGTCGAAAATCCTAATCGAACCAATGCCTAATGCCCAAAACAAATCGATATATCTGCAAGAATATACTGTATTAGTAGATGATAATAATAACGTTTATAGTAGTAAGGTGAAAGATAATTAGAAGAAATATTTAATAAATATTCAAGATAAATGTATCCACAATATTATAAACTTTGAAGAAGCACACTGTACAATGCAAAAATTCTCAAAAATTGAAATCAAAAAAATAATACCAGGATTAATTGTAACAAAGAATATTGAAAGAACGAATATATCCCAGAATTGCAACAATTTTAATATGAATATCCTTGGTAACAATTTAATACATTATGAAAATTGTAAAATAGTGATAAATAACAATTTATATGAAAATTTCTACACTAAAATAAAAGATAATATAATTTTACCACATTTTGTAATCAAAGTCAGAGAAAATAAAACTATCAGCCTAATAGAACTTGAGGAAATTCACATAAAACATATTAATAATAATAGAAACAAAATAAATGAAATTGTTAGTGACAAGCATACAAATTTTGTGATAAATTCATCTACAAACGTCATTATTGTAATAATTATATTAGTAACAATATATGTCATTAAAACATTAATACGCAGGAAACAAAATATTGTTATAAAACATACTTCGTCGGAGCCTCAGACTAACGGTGGGGGTGTTATAGATAATATTGATACAGGCATATATATAGTAAATTCTAATGATGATACAAACCCTGATATACATGTTACAAGGTCAAATCCATGTAAGCAATCAATTTCATCAATTTCTGGCCACATAATATAAAAAGCCATTAATTGTTCTATCTTAATTTTTTTACATTCCCACAGGAAAATTCTTCGCGAATTCAAAATATATTTTAGTTCCCATATTTATTCCTACATAATCAAATATTCTCACGTACAAACGCTCGAGCTCGAAAATTTAAAGACATCAGGTTTCATTAATATATTTTTGCTAGACACTTCGTCAGCAAAAATAGAATAAGTTGTGGGAAAGAAGATTTGCCTGAGCACCAAGAACAGTTAGTCTGGAGGTAACCGTCGCGACAAAAATTAAAACGTTCTTTCTTACAAAATTCATTAATAAAGATTATTATTAAATAATTTTAGTTATTAAAACTTTCTTGTATCGATTATTCTTTGAATTAGCTAGAGAAACAGTTCAATAAATCTTAGTGTAACAAATCTCGGTGGTTTTATTTATTTATTTTTTACATTAACTGAAATTGAAAGTGAAACTCATAAGCTCCAGGAGAAATGATTTCTTGAACAAATAATACCTATTACTATTATCTGTACATATTATTTATATTATTTGTGTAATGTATAATTCGAGTTGTGTATATTAGTTAATTTTGATTTAAAAATTCTTATTGATAACATTGTGAATTAGTTGCAGTTCTTTTGTTTTTTGCAGTTTTTCTGATATTTCTACAATTTATTTCATACTGTTTGTTTCATTAGTTAGCTTTCTTATCTATGTATACAATTTGATTATTTAAAAAAACAAAAATCAAAATTTTGTTGTAATTTAGTCTAGTAAAAAAATTACGGTTAATATTATTACTTCATATTCTTTGTTTGAAAATAACAGTTATATTTTAAGTTTTAAACATTACTTTTTGCTTTAATTCAGATCTATTTGTATGGTTTATGGAG
The DNA here is from genome assembly GCA_963930735.1 of Dioctria linearis. Classification (NCBI taxonomy): domain Eukaryota; kingdom Metazoa; phylum Arthropoda; class Insecta; order Diptera; family Asilidae; genus Dioctria; species Dioctria linearis. Next base: position 8,281 of record CAWVNZ010000871.1, on the reverse strand, counting down.
AAAACGTCTGGGTTTAAAACGAATGATGGTTTTAGTCTGTCAATGTTTACTTGTTCTTTCTTCCCATTTCTGAGAATCTTAAACAAATTTTCTTAACGTGTTACAACTTTATAAGGCCCTATGTAAGGTGGGTTTAGACATCCTTTATTAACCATTTCTTTTACAAATACGTGCGAGCATTTAAGTATGGCTTGAGGTACAAAAATATTGCTTTGCTTTCGCACTCGTGTGTTTTGAGGTCTAATTTTCAAAATAGATTCTTGAAGTTCTTTTGCGAGAGGGGCAGTTATTTTCAATCCCATTGGGGGTGTAGTTGTAACTAATTCACCCGGAAAACGTTAAGGTTGACCATGCAGTAGTTGGGCTGGTGGTCCTTCTAAATCTGCCATTAAAGCCGATCTAATGCCTAATAGGATCCAAGGTAAATTACGATACCAATTCTTGGGATCATTAGTGGCTCGGATTGCGGTCTTCAAATGTCGATGGAGCCTTTCGATTGAACCATTTGATTGAGGATGGTATGCAGTTGTTCTTATTCGGCGGTCTGTTATGGTTAAAAGATAGGTGTGTCCGTGGAGGGTGACAAAGGTTCCACTATGTCCATATGAACATGCTCGAACCTCCCGTTAGGTACGCTGAGGTGAGGTGATATTATGTGTCTATTTACTTTGCTTTTCTGGCAACCGATGCATGTCTTGGACCATGTATTTGCATCTCTATTTCTATTAGGGGAGAGGTATTTCGAAGTGATTAGTTTTCTTGTTGCACTAATGCCCAGATGGGATAGATTATGCATTGTGTCATATATGGTTCGACGAAGAGCTTCGGGGATATATGAGCTATTACTTCCTGTAGCAGTTTCACACCATTTTCTTTTCCTTTTTTTGTAATTTAGCAAGAATTTCTTTCAATTCAGAATCTTTTTCTTGTTCAAGAGCAACATTGGAATGTCAATTTTGTATCATGGCTTATTGTGTCAATGTGTGCTCTTGAAAAGCTGTCAGAAATAATGTTATGAGATCCTTTTACATGTCGGATATCGTTTGTGAATTGTGAAATAAAATCAAGATGGTTAGTTTGGCGAGGGGACTTGTCTGATTTGGAGAAAAGTGCGTTATTGAGAGGCTTATGGTCTGTGTGTACCGTAAAATCTTTTCCTTCCACAAGGTATTTGAAACGCTTAAAGGCCAGGTAAACGGCTAAAAGTTCCCTGTCAAAGGCTTAATATTTTTTCTCTTCTGGTTCCAGTCTTTTTGAAAAGAAGCTAACAGGTTGCCATTGCCCTGAATTGCATTGTTGCAGGACAGCGCCTGTGGCATCTCTGAAGGCATCTCCCCAGAGACTAACTTTTGCATTAGGATCTGGGTGAACCAGCAGGATGCAGTTTTCTAGAACCCTTTTAATTTTATCAAAAGCATTATAACGAATATCGGACCATTTAAATACGATCTTCGAACTTTTCTTTGAGTTTGAAGCGAGTCTTGCTATATTTGGTAAGAAGCGGTGATAAAAATTTATCATTCCTAAGAAACGCTGTAGTTACCTAAAGGTTGTGGGTGAAGGAAAGTCCTTTATAGCTTGAACTTTAGAGTCAGAAGGAGAAACGCCTTCCCCTGTGATATTATGTCCGAGAAATTTTAACTCTCTAACGCCAAGAATACATTTTGTAGTGTTAACATTAATATCATATTTGTCTAATCTAAAAAAAGCAAAGGTAGATGCTCTGTATGGTCTTCTTGAGACTTACTTCCAACTAGAATGTCGTCAACATATACGAAAATAAAATTTAGTCCTTCTAACACCTCGTTATTGAAACGTTGGAACGTTTGCGCCCCATGCCTGACGCCGAAAGGCATACGAAGAAATTTGTAAAGACCGAAGGGAGTTATGACCGCCGTTTTGTATACATATATCTTCAGGAGCAATCGGGATCTGCTAATATGCCCTGATAAAATTGATTTTAGAAAATATTTTGCAGCCATGAAGGTTAATAGTGCTGTTGGGTAATGGGTACTTATCGAATATGGTAGCCGCATTTAAATAGCGATAGTCGCCGTAGGGTCTCCAATCTGATGATCCCTTTTTAGGAACCATGTGCAAAGGTGAAACAACCGAGGATGAAGAAGGGCGCCATATACCTAATCTGAGCATTGTCTCAAACTCATTTCTTGCTATTTTAAATTTTTCAGGGTTCAATCTTCGTACACATGCAGATGGAAGAGTACTATTTGTGATAATGTGGTGAAAGACATTATGATTGATGGTTGCCTTGAAGTCTGGTGGGTGGGGCCTTCAAGTTAGGAAAATCATTCAGGATAGAACCGTACTCGTGCTGCAGAGTGTATAATTTTGGAGAGCATGACTTTACCGCGCGAGATATACAATTGACGGAGAGCAAAGTTCTCCTATCTGCGAGCTTTTTGTGTCCCAGATCAATTAATAAGTCAAATTTTTAAAGAAAATCTGCACCGGGACTCAAGTAATCAACAGCCGCGATGATTAAAGTATGGTCAAAACAGTGGTGAAAATTGAGGTTCAAATTTAACTGCTTGAGTCTAAATGTTGATATGGGTGTACCGTTTGCGGATACTAACTTATAATCTGTTATGCATGCATGTATAGGGTAGGTCCTTTTGGGAGCTATGGAAATTTCCGCACCGGTGTCAATTAAAATTTTTTTTTTGAATTTTCATCGAAGACAAATAGGCGGCGAGAAATGTTGGTTAAGTTCGGTGCCGCGAACGAAGGAGCTATGTTTAGTTTTTTGGAATATCTTTGTTGCCTAATTTATTTTTGCAGCCAGGTATGCATTTCTTGGCTTTATTGCCATATCTTTTATGGTACCAACATATATCTTGTGATACTCTTGGATGAGAATACGATTTGTGATGTGAACGTTATCTAGAAAACCTTCTTGGTTCGTGCCTAGACTGTCTGGTCTCCAAACGACTAATACGATCAGTCAAATTTTTAACCATAAGAGTCATGTTACCCAAGGCATCATTCCAAGGATTAGTTGACTCGCGACAGAAGGCGGAAACTTTTAGGGTTGATGTTGAATCATAAATCCTATCTGCTAACACAAAAATTTCTTCCTGGTTATGTAAGTCTTCAATGGCTATTATGCATGTTTTAATTGAAGAATGAAGTTTAATAATTCACAATTTATGGTATCACGGCTTGTTAACAAGCCTATTATTGCCGGCCAGGGACTCCATCTGCCGGAAGAGCTCGGAAGCTTATAGTCACCTAGTTTGATTTTGTGGAGCAACTCGTCGAGTCGTTGCTCTTCAGAGTCTCTACTACTATTGAGAAGCAATGCTATTAGATTCTCATACTTTTCTTGTCGTGGGGGATTATTTCTGCGGGCAGGGAAGATACTAGATAATCGTATTTTGTGTTGGATGAAGTTAGACTATGTTGTTAACAGTATTGAATAACGACGGTGCCAAATTTAATCAACAAATCAAGAGTAGATATGTTGTAGACACCTAATGTAACTCAGCACTTCACGAAAAGTCTAGGCGCTTCATGAAATGTAGGCAGATAACATAACAGTTTGCGCTTAATGCGTTTTTAAACGATGTGTCTGAAATTTATAGCCACCTCATGAAATGCTACAAGCCTTTACGCCTATATTGTAATACCAACCGATGTAATCTAATATTTTGCATTACAATATTACACTCTTTTAGCAAACTCAGTTGGGGTTATCAGAAGACAAGGCTATAACCGGTTTAATAGATTTAGGTCGACGGTTAGAGTCAGTAAAAATTACAGTAGAAGGTTTCATACGCCCTCAAGCCAGGCGTTGTGGTCAACTATTGAACCGGATCTGGCAGCTAGCATTAACTTTTCTAATACCAAAAATTCAGGTGGAATCCAATGCTATAGATGCCATTAAACTTGACATATTGCTCGGAATTGTTCAAACCCCGATGCTACCATGGATGTGGCCGCGATGGCGTTATTAGTTCACAATGTCCAAATTGCAGACAGGGAAAATGAACAAAGAACTGACTAAAAGTAAACCCACTCATAAACACAAAACTACAAAATAAGAGAACTACCTTCCTCTGTCGTATTTGAAAAGCTGCTTCGAAAAAAAATAATTAACTTACATGAAATAAAATTTCTTGATTTTTTTAAAATAAAGAAATAAAAAGAAAATTGAATAACCGTTTTTGTATATTTTGAATTTGTTTTAAATGAATTAAACATACATCACGGCTATTTTTGTTACTGAATACTGTATATTTCCATAAAAACAATCAACATAACAAAAAATTGCTACAAACATAGATGAATGTACACATGCTCTTGAGGCCAAGGGAATACCAGATTTGTCATATATACCTAATGATATTTTGACAACCCTCACAAGCTACTTTGGCAGCGCGCCCTGTCAGTATGTTTAAAAGTTGTGGGACATTTCTGAATATTTTTAACTCACAGTTCTCCTCCCACCGCAGACGCAGCATTCGAAGAGAGTATATGATAAATACTTGTGGTCGTGTATTAACTATCTCGGATACCACCAGCCCCAAAGAGCACCCGCCCATCGAGCTATCGTCCGATCTCCCGTCCTTCTACTCCGGCTCAACAACCATCCTATAAGCCCATATTAAATACTGTTCTAAAAGGTCGGTAATTTCTTCTAAAACTGCAATTTTACTTAGCAACAATTGTATATTCCACTGAGCTCTCAATCGAAAAAGGTTTGAGGACAAATGCATGTTGAATATATCTATGTAACGGTTGTCAGAGGGAGACCATGGTCATACTACTTAGACGGTGAACAAATGTTAATAGATGCCATAACATGCAACCCTCACGTCAAGGTACTCCGAACTTCTTCAGATCGTATGGTGAGTATTGGCATCAAAGCAAACTATGATACCAAGTTAGCTTGTCTCCCCCAATAACACTGCTTCCCTTAAAGGGGCCCATACACGGCGAACATGTTGTCCAACTTGATGGTCACACAGGAAACCTTTTTCTTCAAACTTGTCAAACATTTTTTCAAACATCAGTACAGCAACACATATCAAGAGCTGCGAGAATTCTTAACTGTTATCTTTTCTTCAATAAAGTTCACTCAAGAATGACGAATGCGTGACAAGCATCGCTTTACACGGAACAATATGTTGTCAAACACGTAGCCCCTCTCCAACAAATCAAACTAACTTGATTTTAGTCCTCGAATCGCTTAATATACTGCGTGTAAAACCATCAAACAAGCACACACTCGGGCAAATCTGCCAGACAACATAGCTGTATACTCGAGTTGGCCAACATGCGTGACCATGTATGGGCCCCTTTAGACAGCTTGTGAGATGGCGACAGGGCGTAGGGTCACAGTTAAGAGGTCATTGTATGCAGAGCATCATGGCTGCTCAACTGCCCAACCAGCCCCATACCTTTGTCCCCTCAAGAATTATGCTTGTCTAAAGCAAATATTTCGGATATTCTTACCTTTTTTTTTAATTTATCCTCTATTATTTTTGCAAAAAGGTCGTTAACATAACTTTTGTGTATAAAAACAGTAAACTCTCCTATTACACCCTACGTGTTAACTGTATCCGTTAACCGGTTATTAACTCATAGCCTATTCAGGTCACACCGAAATTACACGATATTTTTTTAAATGACGCCGTGCTAAGGAACAAATTATATGAGAATAGGTTTAGAGCTAATAACTCTTAAAGGGCTTCAGATAGCACATTGGGTGAAATAGGTCACATTAAAGAGGAGAGTTTACAGATTACAGTTTTTATAAAAAAAAAGTTATGTTAACGAGCCTTTTGCAAAAATAATAGATATTTGTTCAAGGAGAAATTTTTTTTAGATTATCCGGGATATAGCAAAAGCTAAAAAATGTTTTTAATTTGTTATTCTATCACACACACAACCCATTATATTTTTAGTGGCTAGTTAGTGGCAAGCCTTGGTGTGACTCATCAACAGGTCCCATATAGCGAAATTGAGTGACTTGAAAAACAAATGAAAAATAGAATAAAGAAAAGAAATGAAAAAATGAAAAAGATTGAGAAAAATAGAAAAAAAAATTTAATAACATTTTTTTTCTATTTTCTAATAATTTTTTTAATAAATTTCTTTTCCTATTTTTCTCAATCTTTTTCTTTTTTTCATTTCTTTTCTTTATTCTATTTTTCATTTGTTTTTCAAGTCACTCAATTTCGCTATTTGGGACCTGTTGATGGACTTCAAACTTGCCACCAAAAATATAATGGGTTGTGTGATAGAATAACAATTTAAAAACATTTTTTAGCTTTTGCTATTTACCGGAGAATCAAAAAATTCCTTCTTGAACAAATATAAGTTTACCCCGGTAAAAAATCCTAAAGAGTAATCTATACTTTTATTCTTAAAAATTATAGAGATTAAATTAAAAAAAAAGTAAGAAAATCCGAAATTTTTAGTTTAGACAACCATAACTCTTTAGGGTAGAGGGATGTGGAGCTGGTTGAGCAGTCGTTGGAAAAACCATGAAGTTCTGCATACCACGAGTTCTTAACTGTGACCATGCGCCCTGTCGTTTTTAAGATAAATTGTACTTTGTGAAAAACTAGCTTTTTTCTTAATCACCCTATAACTCCTAAACGGATGATAAGCCCCCCCCCCCACCCCCCCTTGGCATACAATTTTTGGTTCGTCTAGATGAGTACTATCACCTCCTATTGACCTCCTAGTGGGAAACACCCTGTAATCGTAACAATACTATCGTAGAACCATTAATATATTAGCCGGAGGTAAGTCTATAAAAGTACAACATCGTTCAGCACCAATGAGTCCAATTTCAATAATTCTCATTGCAAATCTCATTATGATTCTTGTATTAAATTTTTACGTGTTCATAGGGTACGTGCGCAACGTGGCGAGGCGAGTCGGGGCTATATCCGGAGTTAAGAAATATAATGAATACACGCTATACTATGAGAGTGTTCAGAATAACGATGTGGCAGCGGGCAATGTATCTTCACTTCGCCGAGCTCAACTCTTGATATAGCCCCGCCTCGTACCTAAGTCAGGGGTCAAAAATTTACTTAGGTTGGTGGTTACAATTTGAATTTTATAACAATTTTGAAACCTAGTATCCGGTCGCGAAATTCCTCTAATTTGATTTCACTGTTGCAGTTTTTACGCTTAACGTTATCGGAATATAGTTAAGAAGTTCAAAATTCTATATCCAATTAAATTGTTCACTGATATACGAAATTTTTCTCGTAGAAGTGTTTATACACCCGTACACTTGGTCTATTTTTGATGTCTGATTGTAGCTTTATGTTTTTTCGTCCATTGCTACTTTTCGCAAATAATAATTCGCTTTTTCAGTTGAGATCCATTATATGTATGTATGCATTGTAGAAGTTTTGGTCCACAAATAATGTACAATTTTGTTTGTTTTTTTTTTGCACAAAACACGGTTAGTACCTTAGCTTGTGGCTAGTCTGGAACTAAATGCACTCAACTCACAAAAAATAAAAACGAATTACGACGATTTGTTTTTAAACAACCGATATACCGGAACATTTGAATGGAAAATCTACGTACAGGCTTTTATTTTGGCCTATGTCTGACTTTTGACTTTATTATGTTTCAACACTTTAATTGTTCCAATTACGACTTATAACTCGTAATTAGGTGATGACGATTATTATCACAGCCTGTTGGGCGACGGCAAGCTGTAATCTTGTCTGCCGTCTTACAATTATGGAGTGTGTGGATATAATGGAATTGGGATGATGGATGGATGACGACTTAGCGGAATGTATGGATTTCATAAATTGTTTTGAGTTAGTGTCTGGCGTTTCTTCCTGCAAGGCGAGAATTACTCCGCGGGTCCTGAATGGTCCAGCAATGGTGAGTCCACGATGGTGAAGCAGGGCCAGTATTGCTGATGAATTCCGTCCAAAATGTTGCTCTATTCACGACGGTGGTTTCCCGCGATAGTGAAAAATGTAGATCTCTCGCCTAGGTAATAAATGTTCCTAGTTTCCGAGTTAATAAGGTGACGAGCTGATAGATAATGAGGAAGTTTGGATGGTGAGAGATCTTCTCAAGTTGTCTGAACGTGAGATTTAGAAGGTAGTCTTCTCCAGGAGTGATGTTTGCACTATTGTACAAGAAGGTGTTGGGAAAGTAGCGTCAGTCCGATCACCTGTAGAGTCCTGTACGTACTGGCCTTGAGCATATCTCTTTCAAGCGAACTAATTTGCTTCGTGTGGGATGACGAAATTGTGTGCGAAATGCGAAAGCA